>CAVNYN010218063.1:22998-51084 GCA_963692815.1 Nyctanthes arbor-tristis | reverse complement strand
ATCTACATATAATGTTCTAAAATGCATATTTTGTGGTAATGTGTAGAGTCTTATACATTGCGCATAGACAGAAAAGCATGAAATGTGCATGGGACTAAGTGAAAATGCGCGCATATGCAGGGAAATGGGCAGGGCGCTTTTTGCACACACTGCGCCTATGATCACATCAGTGGCAAATATGTGTGCATTATGACACTGAGAAAACCACTTAATGCATATGGGAAACTATTTATTTACCAAAAATGATATTGGAACATAAAGATATACTTTAAGAGCTATTGTCTAGACAAATCCCCAGCTCCCTTTGCAAATAAAATAAACTTTCATATTGCACACGCCTAATTATATTATTATCATCCTAGCTTTGATAAGGAACCAGTAAAATGGGGTACAACTACAAGCCCATTTATCCTGAAGTATATCTCTTGTTCTATTTTGCTTTTTAACTTTAATATAACAAATAAGTGTGAGTATTAAAAGTCTAATACCTTTATTGAGATAAATCTAAAACACTGAAATACAAATCAAGATTATTGTTTTACATCATTTCAAGATAATGAATATTGCTACGGAAAAAAGCAAAATTAATAAATGGAACAACATAAACAATAATAGAAGTTCAAAATGATGGAGATCTAAAATGGCATAAACATCGGTTAAAGATAGGTAAAAGGAGGTTCCAGTAAAGTTCCCAACAGAAGAGAGTGAACCACGTGGTCACATTAACGACTCTCAACGAATAGGGTATGATGCAAAGGCACTTCAGATATTACCAGGTAGGATGCAGAATGTCATTCCAATTGCATCTCTAATTTGTCTATAATTCTCCAAATCAGCAACAAATTTAAAAGGGTAGGACTTATTTAAATAGTGTGGTTTGTCAATCAAACATTTAGCATCTATGAATTGGAGCTAAGCAAAACCATAGTGTTCATATACCCATAACATAATGCAGTTCAACAAGTTGTAAAGTTTCCACAAAGAGCAATCACGAGACTGACAATAAAAAGCCGCAACAGCAACCAACAAATTAGAATCATAACATGTACTCACACCTTTCCTCGAAAAAAATAACTTCCTTACTGCTCATTAATGCAATCTATGTCTATACTAGCTTAGATTGTACATACACCACATGGAATGTTCATTTAATTCATAGATCGGAAGAGCACACGTCTGCAAATCACAGTGCCAGTGAAGAAAGGCCCAGTCAATGTATGTATTTACAGGCTTGTAGGAGCATAAATCTAACCGATGTTAGGAATAATTAGGTTGGACCTTTAGTGCCATATCCACATCAAAGCACGTTTGGAAGATAAACTAAAACATGAATTGCAAACTTAACACATTATTTACCGTTTTTTTCTTTTTAAGTTTTCATTAGGATTGGCTCTGGGGCAACTGCACAGAAGAACCGAACCTTTTTGGGGCCGGTGTTAGCTAAACGCGTTTCTCTTACCCTTATTACTATCAAAGGAAACAATTTCTTGGCTACTTTTGTAGCATATCAGCTAAGCCAAGCAAGAACTTAATTGGACAGGAAGCTTCACAGGGAAATGTAAATTTTTGCCTGCGTGTGAAAAATTCAAACCGCAATTCAAAAGGCCTTCGTATCCCTATCCTAATTGGAAGATGAAACATGCAAGTTTCATGCTTCGTAATTTCTAACTCAAATAGCTTCAAAAAGGCGCGGAGGCACCTAGGGTTCAGTGAAGGCAGTTCTAGAAACCGATAACGCAGCTCGGAACTGACAATTGCACGAATAAATCTGATATTTACCTTTCGCGTTTGGTGAGATCGGAAGAGCACACGTCGAATTAACTTAGTAGAGATCACTGCAAAAATGGAGCTCCGATTCACAGTAAATTGTTCCGCATTACTATAATTTGCGCAGCGCGAAAGAAAAACCCTCGCGTCCTCCCTTGTACCGCTCTCTGTGAATAAAAAAATTAGGGAAAATGGATTCGTTTTTGGATTTATATGCATTTTCATCCCCCAACTTTTTTGGACTACCATTCCCCCGTTTTTTAGTTTGTTTTTTTGATACAAATGGTGCGGAGGGAAAAGCACATGAGATTCAAACCCGAGAACTCATGGTAAAGGGTTGAGCTTTTAATCATTTGATTAACCTCTTGATCCTTTAGACTACTATTTATTGAGACTAGTATCACGACGAAAAGAAGAGTAATGCTATTTAGCATCACTGGTGTTTGGCATCATATCAAGGTGGCATTAAATGATAAGTTGAATTAAGTGGATCTTTTATTTATTCATTTAATTTCACTTATTATTTAATGACACATTGAATGCCATCTAGACTGGTGCAAAGCACCACTGGTGCTACATATAATTATTCAAAAAAGAAGGGTATATAAAATGAACGTCAAGGACTAACTATATTGTGTGCTTTTTTATATCTGAATGGAAGAAAATCTGAGTCAGTGGTATTTTTTACAGAGTACGTTTTTTTTTTTTTTTTAAGAAAGAATTATGGCAATTTCCAAAGTACATATTGATCCTATAAAATATAATTTGTTTGATCAAATTCTATAATTCATTTGCTAAGGGCTGCCTATTTAAATAATCCGTAATTCCCTTTAAACAGTAAAAAATGTGTGATATAAATGCCCCCAAATGGTTTTGATAAATTTTATTTCATTAACATATGAGTTTTATTTTTGTTTGGTTAGGAGTGCCAAATTTTTTATGCTTGTGGAATACAAAAAGGATTTTTTCCCCTATTAAGTAACAAACACATGAATATCTCAATAAAAAGAAAATTTTGTCATCTATTGAGTGTTGGTGGGTCTCAATATCAACAATCACCATATCACTGAGTTTAATTATTTTACTATTATGAAATCAAATTCTAGTTCACTTTAATAATCATTTTAATAGCAAGACTTTCCATTTTATTTGCTTTTTATTTCACTTTAATCATTCTTATTGCTAAATAACAAATTAACAATGTATATTAATTTTAGCATATAAAAATTCTAAGTGTTAGCAAAGCCATTGTGCGTGTATATATCAAATTAACAGTGTATATTAAATACGAGCATATAAAAATTCCAAGTGTTAGCAAATCCATTGTATTATTTATGTGTGCCATTAATTAATCAAATATAAGTCATCACTCTATCTTCTATCTAGTTTCGATCTTTCACTAGACGTGTCTCAAGATTATACCACCAAACGTCCATTTGGCGAGAGATCTTTTGGAACCCACAACCTGCAGGTGGTGAACTTTTGATTTCCTTATTCATCTTTTATCGGCTCCTATCTTGGATACAAGGGGAGATAGGGTGAGGGTAGATAGAGGAAAGGCATATGTGGTTTAAACTTATACCTATTACTAGGTACGCGAAAACTTTAACCATTACAGCACACATCCGAACCACCTTTTATTGGCTCTTCTTATTCATCTTTTATCGTCTCTTAAAAACCCAAAATTACTGTTGAGCTGTATTTATGGACTTCTTTCTAAAAAGTCCCCCAACTTTGTAACTTTTTCAACTTATTTTTCTTTTCTTTTTTTTCAAGATCTTGATATCTTAAAATATCAAATATGACTTTCAAATTAAAGGTCTCACAGTGAACTTTAATAAGAGTTAAAAATTGAAAATTAACAATATAGAAACCATGCATAAAAAAAAAATTTACGATATAATGGTTATTTGATCCAAGACAAGGTGAAAATTTTGAAAAATTAATTTTTTTTAAAAGTACAATTAGAATTCGCATTATGACAAGTTTCAAACTATATAGAAAATGTAGACAAACGCTTACATAGGGGGAATTGAACTTGAGACTTCGACATCCCAATATCTCAACCTTAATCCCTTATTCAAATGGGCTAAGGCTTCATTGGCTGGAAAAATTGATTTATATAAATGAATTTGGATAATTGTGACAGTTGAAGATATACTATATGATATATGGAAATGAAATAAGACTATGAGAGTTGCATATGAAAATTAAATTTTATTATTGCGCGTTAAATAATGAAAAAAATAAAACAGAACAAAGCATTTGAATGGCATCAAAATTGTAATATATTGAAACGTACTATTTTTTTAAAGGAATCAAATGTGCTAATCAATTATAATAAATTAATAAAGAATTGAATGGACATCAAAATTTAATATAAAATGTATTATTATTTTTTTTTGGTGAATATTACAAGGGCAATGTCATGGAGGAAAATTGAACCTAGACATAGGGTGTGAGAAATCCACGTGATTGCCACTAGACCACTTGGATCAATTGTAAAGTAATCTAATGGACTATATATTCAATGAAGTTATTATGCAGATAAATATTTATTACTCGAAAAGCTAGTATTTTATACAACTTTAATTTTTTTTATATACAAACATTAATTTAATTATTTAAATTTAAACTCCATTTATAAAACACATTAATAAAGAATACAAGTGGCATGCATAAAATGCACATGGTGTGCATCTATAAACGTCACATGGAATGAAAAGTTTTGTCACAAAATCTCAAAGACAAATGATCCCACTGGTTCTAATCAAAATCAATTTTCATTCCTTTCCCCCCCCAAAAAAAAAAAGGAAAAAAGGAAAACACAACTTATATATTGTTTTCTTTACCAAACCCCTGACTAGATTTCTTCTGGGTAAATAATTGTCCGGAAAAAATAAATTTCTTGAGACAAATAATACACAACTAAAAGAAAAATAAGAACAGTTTTCGGATGTCATAATATTTAATCTCTATGATAAACCCGCCAAACTGCCCCACCCAAAAAAAAATCTCTTTTACTTTATTTTATTTTATTTTGAAAGGTCGAATTTTTCTTTTTTTAATGTAAATACATGTTGAATATCATGTTTGTTAAATTGTGTTTTATAAAATTATGGAAAAGCATAACATAAAAATGAAGGAAAAAACGACGTCAACAATTATATAATTCATGTGATACATGTGTTATTTTCTGGTATGTATGTTAATGTTGTCATTTTTTGCTATGAATACAAAGCATGTATTTAATTGTTATTTGAATGCCAATCTGTGTCATGAAATGTTTGTAGATCCTTGTGAAAGTTCTTTTAGGTGCACATTTTCTACGACAAAAAAAATATGGATTATAGACAAATCGGCACAACTTTTGCCACGGGAATGGTTCCTGTGACAAAAAGCAATACCAGCGTTGCGTGTGCTGATTCGTAGCAGTTAGCATCCCCTCTATAATTCCCCTGTGAGAGGTAGTAGTGGCAGATGGGCATAGTAAACATGGTGGATGGTTGTGGTGGCACTGTTTGTAGTGAACATAGTGGCAGTGGTGGTGGTGAAAGGATGTAACCTGTATGGTTGGTTGTTGTAGTGGAAGTGTTGGTCGCGGCGGCAGTGGTGGTGAAGGGATGTGAGCTATATGGGTGGTTGTTGTAGTGGTGGTGTCAATGAAAGCGGTGGACGGAAGAAATAGTGATGAAGAATGTGGTAGAGTAGCGGCTCGGTTTGATATGTATATACACACACATGAATTAGGGTATGTACGAAATAAACTAATAATAAAATAATAATTATTTAATTATTATAAAAATATATAAAAAGGGTGGTATATTTGCAATGCGCATGAGTATATTTATAATTAATTTCAATTAAAGGTATAAATTTGTATGGAACACTCAAAATAGGGTGGAATAAATGGACAAAAGAACATCAATATCTTCTTTCTTTGTGTTTGTAGGGGATAAAATTTCCTTGTAATTGGTAATTGTATAAATTATGAAGGGTTCATATTCATACACTTCATACGTCTTATTCATTTTGCAAAATACTATTTGTAGGTAAACATTCAGGTGATCTTTTATATAATATAGGTAAAATTACAATCTTACCCCTATATATTGTATGACTGGGAAAAATAATTTAAGGATAAGACGGTGAATTTATCGTATTTTGTAAACGCTTACCTGAATGATTCATATTCTTTCCATAAACATGTCATTAATTATTTGCTATTGTTTTTAATGATTATTAAAAAAAAAGAAAAACTTGAAATCAAAGAAAATATATAATTTGGTTTCACAGATTTAAAATAAAAAATATGAAGAAGGTTTTGTAATAATGAAACTTTCCAGATCACTACACATATTTAGAGTAATATAATATAATAATACTATAAATCATCAATATAGTACTTAACGCCATACTTACAGCATGGTATTAAAATTATAAATTATCTTGACCTTTTTTTATGAATAATATAACTTATCTAGGCTAGAGACAGATATCTAATCTAGTTAATATTTTTTTAGTGGATATATAGTTAATGAATGTCCGCATATATTTATAATTAGTTGGTAGATGTCTGCATATATTTATAATTACAGGAAATTAAAGGGATTTTTTATGAGTAATGCTATTTAGCACCACTGATATTTGGCACCATATCAAGGTGACATTAAATGATAAGTTGAATTAAGTGATTAATTAATTAATTTATTTAATATTACTTATTATTTAATATCACATTAGATGCTATCTAGATTAGTACCAAACACTACTAGTACTATATAGCATTATTTTTTTTATTAGATATGTAGTTTGTGGTTGTACGCATTTTCTCAGTGGGATTTTCTGTTATTATGTTTGTGGCTGCCCGCGGACACTACCATTTTTTGATTAATAAATTATTACTGCTTGTAATTATTATTACTATAATTATAATTTCTCAAAATAATAATTAATAATGATAAAAATAATAAAAAATTGACTTTTAATTAAAATTTGTTTGGGGGTAGTGTCACAATATAAAATGATACTTGTACAATTACTTTGCAATCAAGAGGCATTTTTCAAACTCCTACCATAAAAAGTGGTTCTCATAAAAAGAACCCTTACTATTTTAAATCAGCTATCCAGTCACATAGCATGGTGCGAGAGAAAATTATTATTATTATTATGATGATGATGATGTAGCACACTAGAAAAACTGTTGCTTTTTTTTCCTTAAAGGGGTTGTAGAGATGAGATGATAACCCCTTTTTTTAACAATGAGATGAGATGATATCTTGAATATAAATCAAATATACCAATAACATGTGTTTTTAGCTGTCTTTGTATGTAAAAAAAAAAAATCAATATGCATATATATATATATATATGTATACATTTATTATTTTGCTAGAAAAAGGAAATAATGTAAATGCTGTCAACAAATTTCACCTTAAATTATCACCTTCCCTGAAAAGCTTTCATTTCCATACCCAAACCCCTTAAAAGAATTTCTTTCTCCAGATTCTCATCGCTCCCTCATCTCTGATCTTCAGGCTACGTCCTACAGGTATCTACTCGACCTATATAGATACAGTTGCTTCATATATGCATCTTCGATTTCATCATTTTAATTTTTTTTTTGTTTAAATTATTGCCGACATTTTTTTATTTTATGAACTCGTTAGTTTGCTTGTAAATCGCCTCCTGTTAACCTTCAAAATATGAAATAAACTAGGATTTAGGGGAAGAGGGGAGACTTGGTACCACTCACCTCAACGAATCAATTCCGTTGTATTGATTTCTGGTGGATTGTTGATTTATCTGTGTGCTAATCCAATTATACAATTCAGTCCAACTTCCTCGCCATTCTCTTCTTCTGGCTCCTAGGAATTGGGTTTGCCTTTTTTTTTATTATCCTTTTTTCTTTGTGCCAGTGTCCCCTCTGCACCAGGATTTTCTGTCGCTACTTTGAATTCTTGTGGTTGCGCTACCAACGAAGTACAGCCGGGCGACTGCTGGTACTGGACGATGCTGGCTTCGCCCTATATGGGCTTTTTGTCTCTTTGTGCGTGTGCATTTTATGCATCTGTGGTTTTTTGTTCATTTTTCTAGCGTTCATTGTGAACTTCTTTTACCATTTTCATTTTCTTACCTATTTGGTTTAGAGTCAATGGCGGAGCCAGGAGCTATTATAGAACTGGACCGGAAGAGTGAGCCGTATATTTCACACAGCTAAATTACCTTTATCTATAATTTTTTTTTTTTAACAAACTGAAAAAGAAAAGTTTCCAATTTAGGGGGGGGCAGGGCCCGGCATGGCCCTCCTTAGCTCCGCCAGTGTTTAGAGTGGGGCTTGTAGATTTGTTCTGTATTATTTATGCGAGATAATCCTATATCCATTTATCTAGCTATATATATATGTTGTATGTTTTGAACAAATACTCTCTTAAATATTTCTAACATTTTCTATTCAGTACTCCTTCGTAATAGACTGATTTTATTGCTTTCTTTTGGCTATCTGATTTTTACAGGCATGCATCTATATTAATGAGTATTTATTTTGTTCATTTACTTATCCTCATTTGTTTGCCTAGTTACAACCACTATCTTTAAGTAATACTCATCAAACACCGGTAAGCTAGACAAATCTATTTACAAAATTTGCTTTCTCAATAACATTCCCAATCCCTGTGAAAAACTATAGCAGCCAGATATAAACGGGATGGAGGGAATATGATTTTCATTGTGCCATTCACAAACGCACACAAACAGGTATAGCAGTTTGGTCCATCTTTTGAAAGAGCAATAATCTAGTTAAGACTAAGACCATGTCTTCCAGAACTTGCTGAATGCCTGAGTTTGTACACATTTTGAAATAAAGCTGTCCATTCACATTCTCTGATCATCCGCTTCTTTTGTGTCTGGAAATTACATGGTTCAGGGATTGATTGGTTGTCCTCTTTTCTCCCAGAAACTTTCTCTTACCTGTTATAATCTACAAGAGCATTTTAATGTAAATAGATGAATTTAAAGTATATGGATATGCCTCTGATTAAATGTCGTTGCCATCTTCACCTATTTTGCTTTTTCCTTATGGTTGTTTGAACTCGATAGGATTTAGACACCAGGATAAGTGTACGTAGGATGCAGCATGCATGGATATCTGTTTCAATGTGGTTTATTTTGGAGCATTGTCAATGATCTAATGATATTTTTAAGATGTATTTCAATTAACTTGTCTAGAATTAACATAGCGAAGTCTGCTCTATAATGGAGTTACACATTCACATATCGGGGAGGAGGAAGTACATTAAATGTAAAATTACATCGTTGCTAAGTTTCTTTGTCATAAATGATGAAAGGGCTATTACAATTAGACTTGTATCTTCCAAAGCAAGCTGTTTTAATCTGTCAGGTTGGCCCAACTCTGGCTAGTTATCTGTATTGGGGTAAAAGAATGTATGTCTAATCAATAAGTCAGTCAACCAGAAATCCATTGTACATATCGTGTAAGCAAAGTAATCTATTGCACAGTTGTATTCAATACTCAGCGGAGAACTTTTTCTTTTTCTCAGGAAATTTTGGTGTTTCCATGGCAACTAGGATTGCTGTGGGAGTTATATCTCGTAGGTTCTCAAGCAACGGCAGAGTGCTCAGCGAGGAGGAAAAAGCTGCAGAAAATGTCTACATCAAGGTTATTTCATAATTTTTGCACAAGACACTGTCATTTTCAGTCACCATTAATTCTGCCATGGCAGTTATTGCCTGTTGGATTATTGCTTTTTTTTTTTTCCCATGTTGTTGACTATGATGTACAAATACTAGTTACCACAGGTTGAATGAGTTAACTTGGAATTCTGAGAAAATCTACAAACAACCCACAACTTAAAACTTTAATCCCCTTTACAGTATCATATCAGCCCTTGTTAGAGCAATACTAATGTAAGGGGTTAAAAAACCGACATTTGAGTCTTTCTTCTGCTCATTATTCAAGTGTTATCAGTTATTGTATGTTGGAAGGAGAGGGAAGGGGGGGGAGTGGGGTAGAATAATTCAACTTTATTTGGGGAAAATGGTAAAGTGGCCAAATTTAGCCCTTTCTTTAATGGACCCTGTTCCCCCCTGAATGTTATTTCAGCTTAGCTATCGCGTATGTTTGCGTGGGGATCTGTCCTTTTGGATTTTCCCCCCGACATTAGTTTTGTTCATAGCTTGATGTTTTTGCTTGTAAACAGAATAGCAATAAGTGGTGGATAAGTACTACTTGTGGGCCCCACATCTGGGGTTTGACTTTTTGTAGTTAGAGAAGGAAACGAAAATAACATCACTTTAGCATAACACATTTCTGTGTAATATTCTATTTGCAAGCGACTAAATTGACAATTTTCTTTCATTCGTTGTTAATGACATCACGCTTCATCTGATATTGGGTGGTGAAAGATACTGGGGCTTTCTCACAAGTCGCTACATTTCTTGAGATAATAATATTAGCCAACATGTTTTTGTCAAGTTAGACCGGTCTGATCAAAACAAATCCAATTGTAAAATATACTATATAAGGAAGGTGATGACATGCTCATAACGCTAGGTTGCAAGTTGGTCACCTTACATTTACTCACTGGTTTTCCTTGCAAGGATGTGTTCTCTATTCTACTAGCCAAGCAGCTGGAATCTTCTTTTCTCCACTATAATCACCCATAAGTTTTATGATGATACTGCAGTTAGCACTTAGGAAGACTAATGGCCTGGTGCCTTTTTTCAAAAATATATATTTATACTGGACGAGATTGATGACATGACATCTTATTTGTTGAGGAAAATGTATGAGATGATGAAACTTATATGCGAGGGAACTACTGCCAGTTTCTTCTTATTGTTTCTTTTGCTTGGCAAGAAGTTTGTATTTTGTTTCGTTTTATTACCATTAACCATATATTATTGCACATACTTTGCCTGGATGCGTATTCGTGAGCTATATTTTATAGTATTCAAGTTGCATAACTTTTAATGATGGCTTGATTGACGATTGAATGACATTGTGAGCTAACAAAGTTGGGTGTGATTTAAAAGGAGTTAAATGTTTCATCACTTGTTGTACTTTTGGTGTTGTCTTCATTTACTCGTCAAAAAAAGTGTCGGGTTTTACTCATTGAACTTTGTAAAGTTTTGTTCGTTACTCACTTGTTAAACTTCCGTTATATTCTTTAGATGGAACTTATGACATGGCTAACGGAATGTAATGTGTTGGTTAACCATACTAACTATGAATCTCGCCATGTCATCAAACTGGCTTGAGAGATTATCAAATCTAACCTCATATTTTACCCCCCAAATCAACCATTTTCCGAATTCCTAACCCTAATCTTTTCCCATTTGCCCATGTCATCAAACCTGTACCCATTGCTAATAGTAGGTTCCAGAAATTATATCAAGTAGAGCTGAATTAGCACCCCAGACATATAATCTGAATTAGCACCCCAGACATATAATCTTTTCCTATATGTCAGGAAAACTTAGGCCCCAAAAAAAAAAAAGGGAAAAGTGATAAAAATGACATCATAGATTGCAGATACTTTTGTCATTATTTGATTCCTCAATGTGCGATGACCTTGTTAATTGTTTAATGGTTTTGATTCTCGGGAGATGAATGTTGGAGATGGATACAATGTCGTTAGGGTAAGGAATGGGGGTAGATTTGATTTCCTCTCAGGCTAGGTTGATGATGTGGCGGGTTAAGATTCATAGTTGGCATATTTAACCGAGACATATACATTCAGTTAGCCACGTCATAGGTTTCATCCAAAGAATTTAACGGAAGTTTGACGAGCGAGTAATGAACGAACACTTTATAAAGATGAGTGAGTAAATCTCAACATTCTGAAGTTTGATGAGTTAATGAAAATACCAAAAGTTCAATGGGTGTTGAAACATTTAACTAATTTAAAAGAGGCAACCTATTGATTTTGTAGTCCTCTATCTAACTCTCAGGTTCCCTCCCCTTGTGGGGACAGAAGCGTTTTTTCACATCTTTAACCTTTCATATTCTTGTACATAAAGCTTATGACTCTAATACAATTAGAGCATCTCCAATGCCTAGTCAAGGTCGAATGTCATGGCTCAAAATTTAACATGAGAGATATAAAGAGAAAAAGGAGAGAGAAATTGAGTGGGAAGAGAGAGAAAAGTGAAGAAAAATAGAGGGAAATTCAAAAAAGAGGAGAGAGATAGAGACAAATTCAAAAATAATAATAAAATAATGATTGACATGGTGAAGAAGAATGTAGATATATGACATTGCACATCACACGATGAAGAAAAAGTGGGGTAAAAGAGATTAAAGTGATTAAAAGAAAAAGAAAATAGGAAACATATGGGACCCATCAATTTTTTTGTGTGTATATCTCTCATGTTGAACTTTGAGCCATGACATTCAACCTTGACTATGCATTGGAGATGCTCTTACTGCTACATTTGTGGAATATTCTGACTGCTGTCATTTTCACAACCTTTTTACAGAAAAAGGAACAGGAAAAGTTGGAGAAACTTGCTCGCAAGGTACAAGATTTAGTGCACTTAAGCTGATAACACTTGTTACAATATGATGATATTTACTTGAAACAATGTTATTCTAGGGACACGACGCTCTTCCGATCTGTGGAAACTGCTAAATCCAAAAATTTTAAGAACATTTGAGGCTTTGACTAGTTACTTTCACCGTGAAGAAACTAATGCCACTGTAGGGATAACGAAGGGTTTTGAATACTTTGGTATTATTTATCTTACTATAAATCAAGTTACAATTTACCATTTCTGGTATGTCCCTCCAATTTTAGGTTGTTCAGGATGCATTATATATCATCTTTAGTTTCATTCTATATGTTCAATGTTTTGATCCCTCTCTCAGGGGCCCAACCCAGAAGAAACAGCCACAACAAGCTCAGGAGGCACAGGATCTGTTTCTGTTTCTGATTCTAAACTGAGTGGCCAGACCTCTTCAACAGCTAATGTGTCGACTGACAATTACAGAAACTATGCTGTGATAGCTGGCCTCACAACTGCTCTTGCTGCTTTTGGATGGTATTATGGGTCGAAGAAGAACAAATCTGAAGAAGTGCAGCAGGATTGAGGTGAATTTCTAGTTAAGCCGCTTATAAATAAAAGAAACAAACTCGTACATGATGCAACACTATGTTTGTGGTTGCAATGACCTGCTTTGCTCTCTATGTTAGTTTCTAATGCTCCGGTTCTTTCACCACTGATGAATTGAGGTTTTATGGTTTTGGCACAATTTTGGCTTCTTTGCTTATAATGAATAATGAGAATGTTTTCTCAATACTTTCGGGACATGTGAATTAACTCCGTTAGACGGCTGATAAAATTCGTTTGACCAAATGTTTTATGTATTATTAATAATTCAGTTGACATCTTGTCAACGTGGAGTCCATGAAGGGGAGCGACGCTGGTGGAGAAAACAACACAATTTGGAAGTGTTTGGCGATCTGTTTATAAATGTAACTTTTGACCTTTTTTTTTAAAATAAATATATAATTTAATGAAATGATGTCATGTTTATAAATCAACTAGTTTTAAATCGGAAATCGGTTGCCAAACAAGAGGGAAGAAATTAAAGGCACGATTTAAATTTAACAGTAATTGGTCTAATGGTTTTTTACCGGACGGAAGATATACAAGAGTTTGTTAACTTGTTAAAGTAGTAGTCAGTAAAAATGTCTCTTTTGTGATTAGAAAAAAGAAAAGAACAGTAAATGCGTCTCTTTTAAAGATCTACAAACTTGTTAAAAGAAGATCTCGAGTTAATATGAGAACGATAAAAATATCAGTTTCAATTTCATCTTGTTCGTCAATTTGGTGTTAATTTATTATAGGAAGCTGCCATATAGTGGTATATTAATCAGAGTAACGCAAGGTAGCATTGTTTTAGTGCGACATTTTTGGCTCTTCCTCCATTACGATTTTATTATTGGAAATTGCTATATAACGGTATACTATTCAGAGTAACGAGAGATATGATTGTTCTAGCACTTTGGCACTGGGCACCGGCACCATGTGAGCACTAGACGCCCACACTACGTGAATGCGTCATATATCTAGTGCTAGATCAAAATTTAAAAGATTTTGTCCACTTCGTAACTAGAATCATTCAACCAAATAATACAATATAGAAAAAAAAAGGAGTTTTGTTATTTGAACAAAATGACAAATAAAAAGTTAAACAAAATTGACACATGACATCTTATTTTTCTGCACATCACATCACTTTTACATCAATGTTAATTTACATGGGCCATGTCTATATGTCACACCTTTTGTCCATTTTTTTGTTTAGGTGGAATTAATCAAAAGAAATGATTCTTACCACCTTCACAAAACCATTTACAGAAGAAGTGGTAACCAACTGATCATTCATCGTGGAAAAATTCTAAGAAGACATGAAAATAGAACATTATTAAGTAATATTTTTATATGACATACTTATATTGGATGATGAAAAAATAGCCATCTAATCATTACCTAATAAATGTGTGTTATATGAAAATGTCACATAATAATGTCTCTTTTTCATATATTCTAAAATTGCTCTTCATCGTGTATACATAATGAGTGAAATAATTATGTAGAAATAACGTTAAATTAAATAATAATCACCTTAAAATAAAACAATAGTCCCAAATAACAAAAGCTATCCATTGAGATCCCAAAAATAATAAATAAGTAAAATGAGTATATCGTCAGCAAGAACAAGAAAGTGGCGACCGGAAGCCCCACAAACCAATAGCAGCAAAAATCCGCACCAATATACAGCACCATTACTAGCATAATACACAGAGGTTTCGGCTTCTTCTCTCTCTACTCTCCCTCTCTCTCTCTCTCCCTCTCTCTCTCTCTGACCTTCTTTCTTTCCTTGCTTGTTCTTTTCCGTTGATTCTTCAACGTCCACTGAATCCATTCAAGAACAATCCACAGAGCCGACACCTAAAAACAATTGAAAATCTTTGAATAAAATAAATATACTCCTTTCTGATTCTCACGTCTTCTTGTTATCTTTTAGTTCTTTACCGTTCCTTCAATCCAACTCCACTAACCGCATTTTATATTATTCAAACGGACAAAAGAATCCCTGTTGAATATTTCCCTCCAACCAAAACCCCATTTCCAGCCCTGAGTTTGGTGTTTCTTTAATAGCATGCCAAATCTCAACTCAATATTTCTTTAGTAGAGGAAATGTAAAGAGCCCAAATTCTTTTTTCTTGAATTAAAAAATAATCTTGCAAGAGAAAATATCGGAAAGATCCCATTTATTGATTTGTTCAACCCGTGTAAGGATGACAGAGGTGCTCCACTCCCCTTCTTCCTCATCTTCTCCCTCAATATCCGCGCCTTCCCACAATGCTACATTGTTCCATCCGACTGACTCGTACGCGGGTGGCGAGGGGTTTTCTGGTGTGACTGGCGGTGACGTTGAAGACGACGAAGAAAGTAGTGTGGAAGAGAAGAGGGATAATGATCGGAAGGATCAACTTTCTCTTTTGGCGCTTTTGGTAACTCTCTTCCGTAAGAGTTTCTGGCTGGCTTGCAAGACGGATAGAGGAGAGTTTTCTGGTGCCGGCAGTGTCGGCGCCGCAAATTGTGCTCGCGGCGTTATGGATATTGGATGGCCCACTGATGAGATCGGCATGTTAATCATGTTACCTTTGATAGATTTGATGGGTTTCTGGTTTGCCTGTGGAATTTGAGCCTGAAGTACCTCGGAGGGCGCCTAGCGCTAGGTGCAAATTTCTTTCTTGATTTCTGAAATTTTGGTTTAACTAGTTTTTGCTTGCGGATTCTTGACCATTTAACATTATCTTGGCTACGACATCATTTCATCTTGGTCTCGCTTTCTAATATATGCATAAGCTTTCTGAATTAGTACATCCTGCTCCATGGAAATTTATCTGCTACTGTGACTCTGGTGTTTATTGGATTTCTCAATTGCTGAATCGATGGTATTCTGTGACCTGTTATGTAGCTTTTGTTAATTTGAGTTATTGAAGTGCTGGAGATCAATGCTATTCACAGGAATTGATTTTAATTTGGAAGTTTTTTGTTAGACTTGTATCTTCCATTTGTGCTTTCCTTAAGTTTGACCCATTTCTTACCAATTTGGCATATTATTGTCCAAATGTCCTTCTTGATTATTATGCCTTCATAATCCAATCTTGTCGGTGAGTACCCATCAAAATGTTAACTGGATGGTGCTGTTGAGTTTTTTCCTTAACTGATTGACTTTGTTTTCTTTCGCACTTACTTGAATGTCTTGCATTTGGCTTCTATTGATATCTCTGGACTAAAACTCTAGTTTCATAAGACGTTTCTATTGATCTGTTGTTTATGCATCTCATTTTGATTCTCTATTCACTGGATTCTATTGGTTTAATTTCTGTATCGAATGCTTTATCCCTAAGATTGGTTAACCTCTTGCTTGCCTATTTGGGAATCTAGTTCAACTTTTATTACTCATGACATAGTTCAATATGGTTGTTTGTGATTTTCTTTCCTGATCTATTGGTGTTGGATAAAGATGTAATGAAAAGGAAGGCAATAGTCTGGCCACTGGATCATCAGACTGTTGGCTTAGATTTTCTTTGTTTTCTTTTCTTTTTTTTAGTTACGCATCGACCCAGTTGTGTTTTCGCCCAAAGCTAACACGCAAACTTTACCTTGAGGGTATCTTACCTCAAGGGGTTCCAGCCTTTGATAGGGAACAAAATGAATCCCACTTACACACAAGGGAGATGATATAAGACTAAATTGAAATGATATCCTTGTGGCTCTTTTCAAGGTCGAGTGTTTCAATATATACTTTCATATCACAAACATTATTCACAAAGCATTCTCCGGGTACTTGGTGACCGACTCTGAACGTATCCTTCAGCTGGCATCTAGTAGAATTGTCTTCATAATATAGAGGTAGAAAGTTTAAGGCTGATGATTCATTGATGTTTTGTCGGCCTATGCCTCTGCAATTTCCAGATTTAAATGTTTTACATGTCTATCTTATTGTTTTCCTTGGATTCTGAAGCTTTATCATTAGCGTGATTGCTTTCTCACCCTTTCTTTGGGTATGGAAATCCATTCCCAGTGCCACTGTTTTTGGAGTTTCTACAGAGTCAATGCAGCTGTCATATGACTCTAGAGGCAATAGTGTACCAACAATTCTCCTACTGTTACAGAGGCGACTGTATGCTCAAGGAGGCCTACAGGTGCATCATTAATTATTTAATTCTCTAAATAAGTATTTTTATCATAAAATTTTGTGGACCACCTTATGCAAAAATTTAAACGATTGGAGAGGAACGAATTTATTTATTTAAATTTATGTCTTCGTGGCACCCTCTCTCGTGCATTCCAAGTTCTAGTTTCGTCAAATGGCTGGTATGCACACAATTTGTGTAAATGGGTATAGTCTAGCCTTGAACTCAAGTTGAACAACCTCATCTAAAAGCCTAGGCATTTAAAGAGGGAACAAACATATTTATTTAAATTTAAATTATGTCTTAAACTATC
Source organism: Nyctanthes arbor-tristis (assembly GCA_963692815.1). Classification (NCBI taxonomy): domain Eukaryota; kingdom Viridiplantae; phylum Streptophyta; class Magnoliopsida; order Lamiales; family Oleaceae; genus Nyctanthes; species Nyctanthes arbor-tristis. The sequence goes on along the minus strand of CAVNYN010218063.1, from coordinate 33,765 downwards.
TTGGATTAGAAAAATCCAGTAACACCATACAGAGAAAGATACTGAAGTATTGGCTAAACATTAATTTAGTTGCCGCTGCTCTTCAATTTTTACAGTTCACTGGTTGTCTAAACATAACCAACCATTGGATATATGTGCAGGCAGAGGGGATTTTCAGAATCACTGGAGGAAACAGTCAGGAAGAGTATGTGAGGGACCAATTAAACCATGGGGTAGTTCCAGAAGGCATAGATGTACACTGTTTAGCTGGCCTTATCAAGGTAAAAGTTCACAGGAGTTTCAGCACCGATGCTTTTACACAGAATTTCTTTGATCATTTAATGCACATTAGTTTTCATATTCATTTAAGAATATGGTGATTTTCCTTTGTTGTTACATTTATGAAATTGATAATGACAACATGGAGTAAGTCGTGCTTAATCTTAGCATTAATCCGGAAGAGAAAAATAATTACATGTTTACATTTCCCTTTTGCGAATAATCTCAAAAGATCCTCCCCCTCCACTCAGTTTCCCTAGATGTGCACGCTGTGCCAAAATTTAGCGTCATTGCACCTGGAGATGTTATCTATGGTGGAAAATGCCCTTTTCCATTTTTCTGATCACCCCTTTTCCATTATTTTGTTACAGTTTTTGTTCAACTAACTAGAACTAGACTGGCCATAAATCAAGAATGTAATAGACTTGTATCATAGAACAGCAGTGAGTAGAGAACAATATCAACATGACAACTGCCTTTAAGCATAATTATGGAAGAGACTAATAGTATTTTCTTCCATTTTCCTTGATATTCAATTCAGATCTATAGTGAGTTTTGTTTCATAAATGGGAAAAAGTGAGGAATTAGTTTTCTTTTTCATCCTCTTTCTGCTCTGTCTGACTGCATGGGCTTCAATAAAAGAGAAAATCTCTTGCTGAGTGTGGGCTACATGATAGAGGCATGCACATAAATTTCTGCTATAAAGAAACATGTAATTAGAGTGATTGGTGCATGAATTTTACATTCTTTAGTTTCTAATAGTTCTAATAGACAACTCATCTTGTGAAGATAATCCTAGAATCTTATTGTTAGAATGATATCCCTGGGTAGGAGACCAAAAAGGGTCATTGCCTTAGAAATTTTACCCGTGACAGATTTCAAGTTGGCTAGCACAAAAAAATACTTTGGGATGGTGGTTGCATATAACCTTTCCATACGCTGCCTTACAACTTAGATTGTAAAATCTAAATTTTAGCTGACACCAAATATTTCAACTCACTATCATATTGAACCTCTACTATTTGTGTGTAATGTTTCTTCTAGTGATTAGCCGTATGTCATAGTGTGGCCATTGTATCTAAGAATTTTTCTTGTGAATCAATTAAAAAAATATTGGTATTTGTTAATGCCAGCCATATCATCATGTTCAATATTGCATGTGCAACTTTTAAATTTATTGATTTCTGCATCCATTGTGTTATTCCTTCTTTTGCTCCTTTATCAACCTTGCTCTTCTTCTGTATAGGCTTGGTTCAGGGAACTCCCCAGAGGGGTGCTGGATTCTCTTTCACCCGAGGAGGTAATACAATGCCAGTCAGAAGAGGACTGTGAGGCACTTGTACGGCTTCTACCCCCAACAGAGGCTGCTCTGTTGGATTGGGCCATTAATCTAATGGTTGACGTCGTTCAACGGGAGCATCTAAACAAGATGAATGCACGTAATATCGCAATGGTGTTTGCTCCAAACATGACACAGGTACTATGAACTCGCTTTAAAATGAGATGTATGTTCTTAAAGGTAGTACATTGTGATAACAGTAGACACCATGGAACGGAACACTTAATTTGAGTTAGAGTTGAGACATACTTTCTTCTCACAGATGGTAAGGTCTCATAACAGTAGCTACCCCTGTGAAAAGATGTTTCAATGGGATTACCATGGTGCAACCAAGTAACTGCTAGTCCTTGAGTTAAGCAGAAGGAAGTGGTGAAAATATATACAAATGCCACACAGGTCCAGATTTAGCAGGAATAATGCAATTGCGTATGGTGTTCTTTATCATAAAGCTATTAGAAAAGAATGATGTTCTAATGTCAAGGAAAAAAGAAATATGATTTACTTAAACCAAGATGCTCGTCTTGCATCTTCAACTTTAGGGGCACTTGCTTTACTTTGAAAATGACATTTATTTATAAGCGTGGAGTGTTTTTTTTAAAATTATTATTTAATTTAAGCACTCTGGTTGTGTTTATTTGTGAAGGAGATTGTACATCATTGTCATAATGGATCATAAGAAAACAGATATGAGGGTGTTGGCGATATATATATATATATATGTATATATTCTATTTCTAGTCTCCTCCCTACCACCAAAACGTGTCTAATTTAGGACTGTGTTCGGCCATGTTATATACATTCTATGATCTTCCTATTTGGCTCTTCTTTGTCTGTGATTTCTTTCCTGGCCTCCTCTGTTTACAGATGGCAGATCCATTGACTGCATTAATGTATGCTGTCCAAGTGATGAACTTTCTCAAGACTCTTATAGAGAAGACATTACGAGAAAGAGATGATTCCCTTACAGAACCAGCCCCCGTCTCCCACATGGAACCTTCTGATGATAGTGGACATCAGGATTCTTCACAGCTGCGTCTAGATAATCCTGTCGAATCAAATGAAGATAGAGAAGAGACATTCCTTGCCAAGGATCCTCATTCAGATGGTGCTTCTGATTCCAACCATGTAGAGAACCTCACTGATGATGAATCTCTCAATTATTTGACCTCTACTGAAGAATCTGATGAAAGTGTATCTCCTGCTCAAGTGAACAGTTCAAGCAGTGAATCAGAAGCTAAAGCAGTGAATAGACTTCAGAGTCGGCTTGAAGAGAACAATGACAGAAGCAAAACTGGGCAATCAAGTGCTTCTAATCCCACAAAAACCGAAGGAAAAGCTATGGAAGCCGATAACAAGATCAAAGGAATTAGCAATTTGAGCCGTATTAATTCAATGACAGAACGGATTGAAGCTTGGCGGTGAACCTCTATTTGTGACTCTTCCACAACTAGATGATCTGACATAACACTTTATTCTGTTTGATTCCAGACGATGCGCAAATTATGCGGTGTCCCATGTATCTGTTTCTTTTTATTTTGGCTTTGGTGATTTTTGCTTAACCTGTTGTTTGAAGAAAGCCACTTCCTCGAATACTGAAAGCCGAATTTTCATTTGTAAAGTTTTCTTTCTATCATGTGCAAATCTCATTTCCCATTTACTCAGGATACTGAGTTTGTTTCAATAAAGTCCGTACAAACTAGCAGTTTTTGTATGAAGCCAAATAGGGCTAAGCTACTCTTTTCTTTCTTTTATTTATTCATTTATTTTATTTGGAGTTTTTCTTTTTTTTTTTTGGGTGGGGGGGGGGGGTTGGGCGGGCGGCTAACAACCAAATTAGTGAAAATAAATGTCATTCTTCATTATCTGTCGTTAGCAAAATGTGGCAATTGTATACGGAATTCTCATTCAACTCGATTGTATGATTAGTACACAATATTGGACGTTACAGCTTGACTAAATTCAATAAAATTTTTAATTCTTTCCCAGCACGGCTATTACAGACTACAGTGAACCACCAAGCAATCCTGTGGTTATAACTTATACTATGGAACTGTCCACTGTTCTGATTGTGTTTGTTTCTACCTCAGAACACATCATAGAAAATGAAAGATGGGTTGCATCATTGTCTTGATGTATACTAAACAATAATTGAGGATCAAATGGGTAAACGTGTGCTCTTCCGATCTCATGCAATTTTTTGGATGCAATTATATCTGAAAGCAACTTGATTATGCAAATTCTAAATTAGATTAGGAAACAATTTGGGGTCATTTCATTGAAAGGAAGATGGTGAAAACTTCCATGCCTCACCATGGAAATCCTTCTCAATTTGAACAAGCCAAAGAAGGAAAGAAAGAAAGCAATATTTTGAGATGGGCATTCTAAGGGTTCGGGTCTTGTTGCCTATCACATCATAACAATATGCGCAACGGAATTTCAAGAAAGTCGAAAGTTCCATTTCTATACATATACCGGACCCTGAATCCTTGGCAAACATGCAAGGTTTCTTTGATGAGGTGAAACCCAAATTTTACTGAAGACAGATAAGGTAAGACCGTCTAGAAATTGTAATTGTGACCACCAAATTCTAAAGCTTCATAACCACCCATCCTTATTCCACTGCCAGCTGAGAGGCACCCCTGAAAGCAGCATCCCTAATAAATAGTTCCATCTCCTTGACTTTGTCAGCAAAAAATTTCATTCCCTTCCCGTGCATCTCTCTCTCTCTCTCTCTCTCTCACGCGTGCGCAAGTTTGATAACCAGAAACTATTGCTTTTTCTCATATATATATATATATTTATGTGTTTGTTGTCTCCTAGGAGAGAAAACTGGATAGGCCAACCATGGCAGCCTGTGGAAGCCTAGAACATATCTTTGAGAAGCCATTGCCAGAAAATCCAACTCTTCTTGAATCCCTTACATCATGGAAACAAATAAAGTCTTTGAAACAGATTGATGATTCGTCGTTTACAGAGATATTCGGTGAATTACATTTCAAAGAAAAGCATGCCTCTGATCAGTCATCTTCATCGTCCCCTGTGCTTCAATCCTCTCCATCGTCCTCGTCTTTGTCCTCGAGTTCTGCGTTCTTTCCAGATTCGAATCTGCAATCTGACAATGAAAAATCGAACAGGGAGAAAGATGAAAGCCACCATGAAAAAGCCAAGAGTGCATCATCAAGTTATTGTCCCACACCACAAAGAAGGCAATACCGGCACAGCGATAGCTTTTCTTCCATCAATTCCGACAGTTTATCGCTATGCACTGAGGGGCTCGGATTCGAAAGCTTTGATGATGTTGAGGATTTGTTGAGGAATGACATTTGCAATGAGTTTCAACACGAGGACAGAATAAGTTTCACAAGAAATGCCCCATTAGAAAACCAATGGAGTGATTGTTCAAAGAGGTCAAGAACAAGACGAAGTTCATTTCCTCCTCCCATTTCTTGTATAGGTAGGAGTGGGAAGCCCTGGGTGTGCTTTAAATCATACAGAGAAGATGGCAGGTTTATCCTTAAGGAGATACGGATACCGACTCAGGAATTCATGCATGCATGTCGGGAAAATGGACGTTTGAGATTGCAATTCATCCAATCCGATGATGAAATCGATGATATTCTTGAAGACGAGGAGGAAGAGGGAGAAGATGAATACGAGGAGGAAGAGGAAGAAGATGACGAGAGGACCAAGGAAATCAATGAGGAAACACACAAGAACGACAATGGTAAAAGCGAGGCTGAAATGCACAAAGAGGGACGAGAAAATGGAGATGAGAATGTAGAGATCAGCGAACGCGATGTCTAAGGTAGCTCATAATATAGAGCTAAGAAAATTCCCAATAGAGCCCTTTTATTTTGCATTTCAAGCACAGGAGAATTTTAGATTTTATTCTTCTTTTCTTTATTATGCAAATAAAGTTCTTCCCCTTTTCTTGACCCCTTTGGGTCTGTAAGATTCTGTAATGTATCTCAGAGGATACATTGACTTTAGCTCTCTTTTCCAGTCATCTGAAAGATCAAATGTCTAAAATTTCGTTCAATACTTAGAATTTGGGGAATAGGGCACGTCCAAAATGACCATTCTAGGGATCAATTGGTATCAGTCAAATTTGGTATGTATTTGAACATGTACACAGAGGTGCAAATTTGGTATTTATAACCTTGACTTCTACAAACCTATCAGTACTTCCAGCACTGAGCTCAAGCCAAGAGAAGTTTTAGCTTGAGGGAGTCGAGCCGAGGCGAGCCGAGGAAGGTGGAGACGAAAACGACACGAACAAAAGAGGTGCAACCGAGATGTTTTTTAGGAAACCTAAACTTCTTTCCTCACTAAGCAATGCATCTAGCAAATGGAAGATGCTGAAGAGGGCTGAATTTGACAAAAGAAGACACTTCATGTTCGAAACGTGACTTTCTACTGAATGCAGACAAGTTTTTTTCAGATGATAAAGAAAAGCAGAAGGGATTCTTGCCAATTGGTTGATAGTTATGCATTGCAAATCATTAGCATTCTAGATATTTTAGCCCACCTGTAAAGATCTGGAAATAACAATCTAGCTATATGTCCCATATTAAATTTTCCAGCAAATGGTCGCGCCTTTCTACGTGGTGTGATATGGAGATAACCTAGCCATAATTTCGAGTTGCCCAATGAGGTGTTCTCTTTTGAGAGTTACCACTATGCACTATTTACAGAGTAGTGCAATGATAAAAAGAAACTGAAGGCGTCATGAGGGATAATATTAATCACAAAATTTCTACAACGATTGCATAGCGTCGATTATGTATAATCCTCCAGACAAGTATAGGTCATCTATGGGTCACGGATCAAGGATATATGGGCAACAATAATAATACAAATATGAACAAAATTGATATTCTACAAATGAGACACAACCTGAGGCTACTGAGCTTCCAAGTGGCTACAGAATTCACCCATGCCTGGTGACAACTTGGGGTTATCAATTCTTGAAGAGGGAACGTCAACATATCTATTAAAGGATCTTTCTGCTAAGGTTCCATCAGAAGATAGTCATTTTTTTTGTGGAGAAAAAGTAAAAACTTATCCCATTTTATCCTGGTATCAAATGGAATATCCTGGAGATATTAAACTACAAAAAGGAAAAGTGGTTGAAATCATACTTTTTACGACATATAGCATCTTAAGGACAAAGGATATCTAGAATCACGAGTCACAATCCAAATACCAAAGGGGAGGTCTGGGAAAAGATATTATGAGCCAGTTGAAATGGCCAGCTATTTTGAAAGAGATTTGCGTGATACCCACTCGAAGAATTATCCATGACCTTGGAAGATGGTAGCTTCTAGAATGAGATTCTCTGAAGGCGGAAGATTTTTATTTACAAAAAATACAAAATATCGAAAAGACTATTCATAATGATTAATGTCGTTTCTCAAGCATCCGCCAGATTGATGTTCAAACATATGTTTCTCAATTCAGTTAGGGAACCATAAATTTCCCCATCAGCAATATGAAATGCGCATAACATTCAACCGGAAAGTACTAATAAATCACTTAGATATGTTGCTGCCATCTAAGGTCAAAAGAACTTTGTATAAATCTGGACGCCGATCACGAAATACCCCCCAGCTATATCTCATAGATTTAATTTTATCCAGATCAAATTCAGCGACAAGAACCGCTTCCTCTTTATGGTTGGCCGAGGCAACTATTTCTCCTGTGGGTCCTGTTCGTCAAAGCGGCAAGCTCAGAAGTCCTTACGTGTGAACGTTGTGTTGTGTATTTCAACTTTGGAAATTCTAGCTAATCTTAAACAGCTTACCTGCTATGAAAGAATTCCCGTAGAATGTGATCTCACTTTTGCCATGTTCTGTCTCAATTATCTCCTTTCCTATTCGGTTTGAAGCAACTAACGGTACCTGAACATATTAACATCTCATAAATTGCTTTTCCAAGATAAGTTATCCTGATGACAATAACGTAAAATGCAAATTGATATAAAAAAGGCTATGTTCCCCGAAGTACACAGCATTGTTTAGAAAAACTATTTGAGGCTTATGCCTCAGATCTTGAATCGTGCCGTTTCAACAAAACGTCTAAATCCCCAATTGCCATTGTGACGCTTACAGCTAAGGTATTTGACTGTTTATCAGGCATCTTCTGGACATTCCATAAGTGGCCTTCACTTTTTGGAATCTTTTATAATATTCTGATTTATTTTATGTTTTGCACTTTTAACTTTTATCTTGGAAATGTGTATTCTTAGTGGATCTTTCTTTCCCTTATCAAGCCAATCATGATTGGCAATGTGCATCACAAATACATATAAAGGGATTCTAAGAAATCAATATGATCGAAAACGTGTGCCAAACACAATTAGCAAAGTGCAATAGAAAGACACATTAAAGCAAGCCAGGTCCTATTCGCTGGAAAATGAGCTGAGTGCGAGCCTGCTTGTTTTTTCCAAAAATTTGGAGCAAGGATTTAGGCTGTAATTTGTAGCCAATTTATCAGGGCATAAAGCTAGCCAGCTTGCATGACATCCCCATGCTAGAGATGCTAGCTCAGAAATGGCATCAGAAATGGGTAACGAGTACAAGTTTCATCGCTACCTATTTATGAAAATTGCATACATGTTAACATTTTATTTGGGGGAAAAAAATGAAGTCAGTACATGGGGGCATGTCAATCATTTAGTATATGTCCCCTTCTCTAGAATGTTAAAGCTTTTGATGAAATAATTCAAAAAATAACCATATAATACCCCGTTAAAATTTGTTATATATATATATATATATATTTATAATTCACCAATTAATGAAGTTAGCCACTTACCACATTAGCTCCAGCATGCCCCTGCATCACCCGCCTCCAGTGATCTCGAGAATCTAGGCCATCATCCTGAGGTTCGGAGCCAATAGCAGTGGGGTAGAACAGTATTTCTGCACCTTGAAGTGCCATAGCACGAGCTGCCTCTGGAAACCACTGATCCCAGCAAATTCCTGATGAGGGAACAAGCTTGAGTGACGTATACTGAATTACAGAAAGAAAGGGATTCTGTTTTCATTCATCAGTCACAGTAAGTTTTTTGTTAAGCTGAACTCTGTGAAAGAACTTTGAAAGTTAGACTTTTTATATTACCTTTAACATCGACGATTTAAAACAGGAAATATAGAATGTGAGACAGAAGAGAAAAAATCTTACCTACTCCGCTCTTCCGATCTGTTTGGAATACCTGTCAACAGATATTACAAGTCATTGAACAATGAGGGCTGAAATAACAATATACTGAAGATGCGATCTATGGACTTCAAAGTCATCAACTCTAACCTTGAAACCAGTGTCACCTGGATTGAAGTAAAATTTCTCCTGGTATCCTGGAAGAAAGAATAGGTTGATGTACTTTAATATGATCGCGGAATCTACAAAACTAGATATAGGCTTCCAAAGTCAAGATACCTGGCCCGTCTGGGATATGGGACTTTCTATAAAGTCCCAGATCAGTCCCATCAGCATCAATTACGGCTACTGAATTATAATGTGCATTGTTTGCCTCCTCAAAGAAGCTAACTGGTATTACGACTCCCAGTTCTTTTGCGAGATTCTGCATCCTGTAAACAACAAGTTTAGCCACACAGTTCTGTTGAAGTCAATATCCATAATTTAAAGCAAAATGTTTGAGCATTCTAACCTTAGTATTGTGGGGTGATCCTTGTAAGGTTTAGCTCGCTGAAAGAAATCCTCCCTTTGTGCTTGACAAAAGTAATAACCCTCAAATAATTCCTGAAACACAGAATATTATAATGGAAGACTATAGACTGAAAAGAATAATTGAGGCAATGACGAGTTAGGTGGTTGAACATGTCTTGCATAGACTAGAAGAAGCTAAATAACAATCTTAGTAGAACATGTCATGAGAGGAAGTAATAAATCTAAATAACATGGTCTTAGGTATCATAGCGCTAAGGATATGATTTCGTGCGATCATTTGGTAAATGTTTAAGGTGGATCAGATGTAGCTGTAGAAAATGATTTGGGATGACTAACCCCAAATTTATTGGAAAGAACATCTAGTTTTTCAACGCTGTTAACATCGTCGCGAAACATACTTCAAATGTGTGGAAGATAAGCAATTCCTAGAGAATCACTAGAAGTAGTCTGTTTCCAATCCAATACCCAAACGTGAGACCCAACACAAATAGCAACTCTTGTTCATCTGTCCCCGAGTTCCTTGTTCTCAATTAGAAATCTTTTCTTTTAGACAAGTCTAGACACAGATAAGCATAGCACAGAGAAGGAGATGAAATTTCTTATTCTTTTTTTCTGCCCTTCAATTTACCTTTTCTAGATGTTTGGAGGAAGAATAAATTGAACTAAATTTGAGGACTAACAAACCAACTTTTAATGCAAGCATACCCTAGTTCTTATTAAACCAATGTCTATGTCACGCTAAAGTCATCCTCATTTCCAGCTATCTTTTCAAGTTGGATTTTATTTATAACTAAATAAATCTGTTCCTGTTTGATAAATTGACTACAACTAGCATATTTTATGTCCTCCTTTCACTCAGTCTACTATTGAAATTCTATAAGCAAGAAGCATCTAATCTCCGTTTAGTCTTAGCTCACATTGCAGCACATCCAACCCAAGGTTATTTGACCACAAAATCATAACCAACTCTGCTTTTTTCTTATATATACCATCCCTTTTAGTCATTTGTGTGTAGAAAAATATCTTGGTCCTTAGAAGTAAGGGGAAACACTTGCCACATGTGGTTCCATACTTAATGCTCTCCATGAGGAATAACTGAAGGAAGAAAAGGGCACATGGCACATCATTTTTGCATATCTAAGACGTAATTTTAGGTGAAGAGTCAGGTGGAGCATAACTTATAATCAAGAGAAAAATGGGAAATTATAATTACTTTTCCCCTTGTCAGTGTAAGTCGCTGTCAGGAAGCTCTGATTTTATACAACATAGAGAGGGCCAAATTACCTTCTTGAGAGCAAAGCTAATGTGGGAGAAAACCAAAATTTTAAGGGAAAAACTCATCCCAAATAGGCAGAAGAAATGGGACAAATTCATCAAGGGTGAAATCTTTTTATCGGGGGGGGGGGGGGGGGGGGGGGGGGGGGGGGGGGGGGGGGGGGGGGGGGGGGGGGCGGGGCGGGGGGGGGGGCGGGGGGGGG
>CAVNYN010218063.1:0-22978 GCA_963692815.1 Nyctanthes arbor-tristis | reverse complement strand
GAAGCTCTGATTTTATACAACATAGAGAGGGCCAAATTACCTTCTTGAGAGCAAAGCTAATGTGGGAGAAAACCAAAATTTTAAGGGAAAAACTCATCCCAAATAGGCAGAAGAAATGGGACAAATTCATCAAGGGTGAAATCTTTTTATCAACCCCCCACCCCACCAAAAAAAAAAAGAAATAAGATTACCACCCCCCCCTTCTACCCTACATTAATTGGTAGAAACACAAGGTGAAAACCCAAATATGAGTTCCCCCCTACACGAGCTTTGCGCTAGAGACATAGCCAAGTTATGTCTAGCTTAGAAGAGGCTGCCTACGCTAACACTGTCATCACATGGCTAGTAGGCCATGTCGATTGGCAGGAATCCAGAGTCTAAAGTCTATCGTCCAGAAATTTCATATTGGATTCAAATAGTTGATACAAATTCTAAGTTCCCTACACACTTCAGAATCGTTTTGGAGATACAATACGTTCATTTATTTAGATTATTATAAAAATCAGAATGTAAAATATAATTCACGAAACCAACAATTCTTATTGAAACTGAATCCTTAAGGGATCAATTTGGAGTAAGGATAAACAAATTAAATCATGTTAAATTTTAATGACCTTATCTCTTATCATGATTGCATCTAACATTCAATAAAAGATTCCTTTTTTCTTTTATATTTATGGCTGAGGCTTTATTGAGTGTGCAAAACTATAACCAAGATTAAACCTGTTGCAAACAATGACATTTCCGGCAAATTTCCATCAGCTTAAGGAGAAACCAAAACATAATTTTACAAAAAAACAAAAATCATTAGATCAAGTAAGTGATGTCCAGAGCTATAGAAACATATGTAAATACCAGAATACTCATTTAAGAAGCTGATTCATTACTTTAAAGAACACGGACCTGTATAAGAATGATCTTTGCACCCTTTTGATGAGCTGCTCTAACCAATCTGCATCAACATACTCTTAATGATAACCAATGCAAATATAAAATACTTTATATTTGAAACCTAGAGGGAGAAGCTATTAAAGACGAGCTTGTCTAACTGTAAGTCTGTAAAGTTGTACATTCCACCAAAAAGAAGTTAACGTTCTGAGCTTAGGCAAACCTGCTCTATTCTAACTGCTCTATTCTAAGTTCCCGAAACAATGGAAACTCAAAAAGGTAAGAAATTTTTGTTCACAGATTATTCGTTTCTCGTCCTTTTATTTATTTCAGCTCGTTTTTCTTGAACGGAGTTAAACCTCGACACCAGGAAATGGAGAAACAAATTCTAAGAGATTCATACCTCTCTGCAGTATCGACGTTTATCGAGGCATCATCGGTGCAGGCAAACTGTAGAGCGGAGACGATAACCTCTCTGCTTTTCGCCATTTTTGATTTGGATTCCCTTCCCGGAACGATTCAAATTGATTGACCGACCCGAGTAGACAGTCAGCCAACGTCGAACCAATTGATAGACGGTATCTATTTTCCCCCAACGCTTTCAATTTTTCTCCCTTTGCCATTTTATGATTTATTTAATAAAATTAAAAAAAGATAACTACATGCATTTTTTTTTTGGTAGATTGTACAGGAAAATTCTTTACCTTTGGTGATTAGAATTGAAGTAAAAAAAATAGTGGTAAAAAGCAGCCATTATCAGGATAAGGTGTTCGAGTCTATACTCCCCTCCTTAAAGATCCCTTAATTGTATAAAAAAAATTGAAATAAAATAAAATATAATTATGCTTATGCTTTTACAAAAAAAATATCTCTAATACAATAATATTAACAGCAAACTATGATAAATTATTATTAGAATATTAAAAAATAGAGATAATTCTATAGTGATTAATTAATAACTGAAGGACAACGTCTGTTTCAAAAAATAAAAAAATAAAAAAAGTTGGAGGACAATGTCTATAATTGACATTGCTATTGATTATGTCAAGTATTTAATTCGCCACATAAATAACATTTTTGTGAACCCATAATATAGTTATTCTCCTTTTACCATTTAATGTACCTCTAAAATGACATTTTTTTATGGGGGTACATTGAAAATTCTTTTGTAAATTTTGCAATTTCGATAAATTTTCTTAACCTTATAGAAAAATAAACAATATATATAATTGGGACGGATGGAATACAAGTTATAAGTTCAAAAATTTCGTGAATATAAACTTAGGTTGGCTCCTAAAACATCATCGTCATTTTTCATTGCACAAACTCATCACAACAGACACAACCATGTATTCATTACAATATGATGGTAGCAAAAAGTTTCCATTCCCGTGTTAGCTAATGGTATTAGAAACTTTTTCTACACTTAAAAATATTCGATCACCAGTTAGGTAACAAAGATTTCCATTTCCGATTTATTTTCCTGATCAATTACATCAAGAAACAAAGGATCCACAGTCACGTGACTATCCACGTGCACCTTGAACCTGTGGTTCCACCACAGCACCTTCGCCGTCCCCTCGATATCTATAGCCGAATCCAGCACCATCTCCCGCCGGCCCACGTCCGACAGGAATTTCTTGGCGTGGTGGGCCAGCTGCATCCCGCTGAGCCGCGCCGGAAGACGCAGCAGCTGGCAGGACCGCGCCGGCTGGGAGCCGGCCTTCACCGGAGCCGACCCGAGGAGTGACCCGCCGTAGTGGATGGCCATCTCGGTGGAGGAGTAGTGGATTGGAACGACATTCGGGTTGGTGACGTGGACAGTCAGGATCATCTCGGCGTCGAGCACGGGGAAGTTGAGCTTGAAGGAAGTGAGGTCGAGAGAGATTAAGTAGAAAGTGGGATCGCGGGGCCTCGAGGAGATGATCCAGGTGGCTGCGGTGGCGGCCGCTGCCCCTAACATGGCGGAGCTCCAGCTGAACCTGCCGTTCTTGTTCTTCCCCATGACGGCTTCTTTTATCTTGCAGAAAAACGGGGAGAACTTCAAAGACAGGACTTCTGTTTCTAAAAATTTCAGGCCATTGGTAGGGGAAGAATAGAAGATGGGGGACAGTTTGGGGTTAGTGTAATGACCTTTTTGGACCCCCGAAGTTTTGATTTATTCGGTTTGTGATGGGGATGGTTTTGGTAATTTCCAATGTGTCACACCAAGATAGCTAGGACAAATTTGAGAGAATTGAAAGTGGAATGTCGTAACACACTCTGGCACTAAAATCACGTGTGATTTTTTTGATGGAAGGTCACATTCACATTCACTTTTGAACAATTATATAAAGGGGTAGGACGGTGGCGCGTCCATTCAACGAAAAATCATTATCTAATTGGGAGGTCCAATCTATTCAATGAGACGTGCTTATCTCAAAATTTTGAAGTAGAAATTTGAGTTGTGAGATGAACCCGTCCTTATTGGATAAAGATTGAACAATTGCACCACGTTGAGCACTGAAATCACCCAACTTTTGGAAAAACTTGTGGCTGCAGAAATGACTCAAAACCATGTTCACTTTTTGGGGGAATTAATGAATATGGATCAGCTGCTTGGACCATCCATGTTCAATATTTTTTCAACACAATGAAAATTAACACTAATTTTCTGGTTTAAGTCACATATTAGTCTTTCCTTTACCTGTAGAACACAGACTCTTTATTAGAGCCACATTGCTGCTTGAATGAATAACAAAAAAAAAAAAAAAAAAACATAAATAGAATGCCAAAAAATCAATAGAAGCAGCATCAACTCGAATCTTGAGACAAATCCTCAGATCAGGCCTTGGGTGCAAGGCATGCCTTGAGCTTCTGGATAGTAGCCACGTCGGTTTTGAAGGATTTGGCAAGAACTGAATCATCAACACCAGTGCCAGACAAAGCGGTAGGAAGTGATACTGTGCCGGCATTTGCACTACCAAAACCAGAAACCGCGATGGCACGTTCTTTAGGATCAGCATTATACTGATAATGAGCTAATCCCTTTGGAAACACGAAATTATCCCCAGTTCGTAGTGTTTGAGTAAAGTGTTTGTTAGTTGTGTCAACAAATCCCACCTCAAGAGAGCCTCGTATTACAAACAAGAGTTCTGAAGCACGTGGATGCGTGTGAGTGGGATTAATTCCGCCAACAGGGTACTGCAGTACCGCCAGTCAAACGCTCTGGCCACAGGGCCGGGAATTCTTTTTTGCTAGCTTTTGTCACTGTGAAATTCGGAGGGACGGTATAAACAAGTCCACGCAGGCCAGTAAAGGTAAAGAACGCCCCATCCGGTCCATTCACTTCCGGTGGGACTATGAAGTCGGATAAGATATCAGGATCGCTTCCTTGGGCCATCCAAGAAGTGGCAAAGATTACCACAAATCCTAATACTAAATGTTTCTTCACTAGGAATAAAGCGGTGAAGCCATTGTAGATAACTGTAAGTTAGCTCGATTAAGAAAATTCAACGAGGTGACTGGCTTGGCTAATTTATAATGTCTACCAGCAGCTTCATCCCAAATAATCCAGCCTGGTGGTGGATTAGCCAGCTATATGCCTTTATATTCACTATGCACACAAGTTCTTCAGTTTCATCAGTACCAGGTATATCTGCTATTTGTGCGTTGATTTGACAAAGTTTGTAAAATCCTCGGACTCTTATGTTTGTCTTTCCCTCCTTACTAGTTCCTATACTTATTCTGCCTGAAGCCACTTTTTTGCTTTGACATTGCAAGGAAAGGAAAGCAATGCTGAAATTGGGGAGGTTTAAAAATAGAAAATGGAATAATCCTTGGTGTGTTATAAAATGTTTTTTTTTTGTTTCCCCCTACATTCCCGGCCTGCAAGCAGCATTGGAGTAAACTCCCAACACAATTCAAAATCACTTTTTGTAGTTTCCACAGCAAAGTGCAGTGATATGTACAATGAGAAAGACAATCAACACTGTTTCTGACCTGGATATTGGGATGTATTCAAATAGAAAGAAACAAAAATTCAAGTAAAATAAAAACATACTCCATTTACAAGAAAAGCCAGTTGTTTCACATCCGTCCTGCCGATATCTACATATCAGGCCATTGAAGTGTGCAAACTCCTTACCTCAAAGGCTCGACAGCTATAAATAAGGCCTAAAGTTCCCACCAAACATCATCCAACTCAGTGATATATGCATAAGATAACAATTGTATCAATGGCTTACAGCAGAAGGATATTCTTCCTAGCAGTGGCTTCACTGGCCATAGTCGAAATAGTTATGGCTGGAGATCCTGACGTGTGCTCTTCCGATCTATTCTCACAGACTTTGTGTTGCCACCAAATTTAACAGACCCCGATGGCAACTTCTTTACATTCACCGGAATGAGAGTCCTCGTTGGTGCTCCACCTCCCCCTGTTTTCAGAGTCTTGAAAGCAAGCATGGCAGAATTCCCTGCCCTCAATGGCCAGAGTGTTTCCTATGCCGTCCTCCTCTACCCTGCTGGTTCTGTCAACCCGGTCCACACACACCCACGGTCGGCTGAGCTCCTCTTTCTTGCTCAGGGCATGCTCGAGGTCGGATTTGTGGACACCACAAACAAGCTTTTCAGTCAAACACTGCAGCCTGGTGACCTCTTTGTGTTCCCTAAGGGACTAGTCCATTTCCAGTACAATGCTGATCCCAAAGTTCCTGCTTTGGCTATTTCTGCTTTTGGGAGCTCGAATGCGGGAACTGTCTCCCTACCCAACACTCTGTTCAACACCAGCATTGATGACACTGCTTTGGCTCTTTCCTTCAAAACTGATGTTGCTACCATCCAGAAGCTCAA
Organism: Nyctanthes arbor-tristis; assembly: GCA_963692815.1. NCBI lineage: Eukaryota > Viridiplantae > Streptophyta > Magnoliopsida > Lamiales > Oleaceae > Nyctanthes > Nyctanthes arbor-tristis. The sequence goes on along the minus strand of CAVNYN010218063.1, from coordinate 17,260 downwards.
GGCAGGCCTTGCACCCAAGTAATAACTAGATTACTAGTAATAATTTCTCCATGGTATAGAAAATGTGAGTCTTTCTTTTTCTTTTCTTATTGGTTTGTTCAACTTTTTAAATAAATTTTTGTCCCCCGTCAGTGAGAATGAAATAAAGAATTCTTATCATCATCTACAGGACCTTCTGTCATTGTTTAATTTTGTTCAAATTCTGCTATTTGAACTTTTAGTTGTTGGGTACCTCGTGCAACAATTACAGTTCATCGAAAAGTCTAGCTGTAATTGTTAACTCCCTTTTTTTTTTTTTTTTTTAACTTCCTAGTAAATGATATCACATCTCTAATTTTAACTGGTGTCCGAACGGACCCTTGTATTAAACTCTGTTATGCTACATTCAAATATGTGCTGCTCTTGTTATATACTAACGGCCATCTTGCCAACTGTAAAATATAACCTGCATGCTAATGTCTGATTCTGATATATACTATTCTTGTTATATACTGTGATGGCCATCTTACCAAATATAAAATATGACCTACAAGTAATGGCACGGCCAAGAACTTACATTTGAGTTATGTTCATCTCACAAGTTAAATGTGTAAGATGAAAGATGACATAGGGATTATAAAAGCCACAATCAGAAACCCATAGTTCGCCAGTGAGCACGTTTTGTGTTTGCCCCTTTCTTCTCTTAGTAAGCGGCTTATGGTGAAGATTTTGCAATAAACACTGATAAATAGTACAATTTGAGAATATCGAAAAGAAATTTTTAATTTGATTAATGAAATAAATTTTAAATTTTATTCCATTTTTCCTGTTCTACTATCAGCATTTCCTTTGGGTGTCGTTATTTGCGAAACAATGCAGATTCGAGAATAGAAGACAGATGCGTGTCCCAAGAGTTGAACATGTTTAATGTGAAATGACTGGAATTTCAACTTGAGACTGATGGAGATGTTAGTATGGTTGAGTTGAAACCAAGCTGTAACAACACTCAAAAGCCAAAGGACTGCCAAATAGCAGCGTTTGAAACTACAAAATGACTTTTCCAGTTACACGAATTGTTTTCTATTGTTATTAGGGTAATGAAGTTCTTAAAAGATCCATATGGTTTACTCCGACTCACCGTCCTTCCTATTCAGAAGTTCACTGCAATTTGGTTTATTTTTCTGTCGCACCTCATTGTTTGAAACTACAAAAGATAATACTGCATTTTGAAGGGAGTTTATTTCGATGCTGCTCGGGACTGCTTTCTTATGAAACAAAAATTGTTGATCATATACCTGTCGATTGATGATACTGAAGAACATCAGCTTAGTGAAAATGAAGGCATAGCCGGCCATTGAACTGTAAGTCAGCCAAATTTGGAATGGAGCTGCTGATTGATATTTACACTATAAATGATTATAGGCAAGTTTAATCATCAAAAGGAACCGCCTAACACTGTCCCCATCTGATAACTTTAGCCAAATTAGATTAACAATGGCTTCATTTTTAGCAAAACATATTGTACCACTTGGCTTTCTAGCCTTCTTCACCACGTCTTGGAATGGCCAAGCAAGTGATCCTGATATTTTATCTGACTTCATAGTCCAACCAAATCCTTGTCTTCCACACATTCCAATCCAATTCATGGCGGTGCAGTTCCAATGAAATTTCTGATGCTATATAGATCAACCAAAGCACTGTGTATGACCTAGTCAGAAAGTTCTTAAATAGATTTCCTACTAATATTTTAGAGATTTAGCCTGGAGCACTATGAGTATATTAAAACAATTTTTCGAATGAACTGTTGGAATTCTATATCACTTTTTTCTGGTTGAATCACATATTGAATATCTACTTTGGTTTGTCTGTAAAGCACAGACTCTTAGAATTTAGAATCACATTGCTACTTGAATGAATACAAAAACAAACATAAATAATATTCTTAGAGAGCCAAGAAATCAGCAAAATAGAAATCAACATGAACTTCAGATTAGGCCTAGGGTAGGACTCCATGAAGTCGAACAAAATGTCAGCATCACTTGCTTGGACTATCCAAGAAGTGGAAAAGACTGCTAGAAATCCCTTAATATTGGCCTAGCGTTTCTTCACTAGAAATAAAGCGAATGAGGCCATTGTTGATCAGTGTGAAGTTGGCTCTGACTAAGCCAATACAATGAGGTGACTCGCTCAACTGATTTATTTAATGTCTACTAGCAGCTTTGTCCCAAATAATCCGTGCTGGGGGTAGATCAGCCAGCCATGCCTTGATATTCACTAAGCACATAAAGTTCTTCAGTTTCATCAGTACCAGGTATATCTGCTACTTGTGCTTTAGTTTGAGATCTAGTTTGTAAAATCATTTGACTCTTATGTCTGTCTTTTGCTGTCTGGAGCCATTTTCTTTCCTTGATATTGCAGAAAAAAAGGGGGGGAAGCGACCCTGAAATTCGAAGGTTTAAAAGTTATAAAACCGAATAACTCCTCGGCGTGTTTTAAAATATTAAGATTTTTCTACTTAGGCCTGCAAACAGCATTGGAGTAAACTCCCAACAGAATCTAAAATCATCGTTTGTAGTTTCCCCACTACCGACTGCAGTTATGTGCACAATGAGAAAGAAAATCAACACTGTTTTGACCGGGATATTGGGACATATTTAAATGGAAAGAAAACAAAATGAAATCTAACAATATAAAAACATACTCTATTTACAAGAAAAGCCAGTTGTTTTGTATCCAAAATATCCACTTAGCCGGCCATCGAAGTGTGCAAACTCCTTAGGTCAAAAGGCTCGACCGCTATAAATAAGGTCTGAATTCCCACCAAAGATCATCCAACTTAGTGCTATATCCATAAGATAACAGTTGAATCAATGGCTTACAGCACAAAGATATTCTTACTAGCAGTGGCTTCGCTGACCATAGCCCAAATGGCTATGGCTGGAGATCCTGATATTCTCACAGACTTTGTGTTGCCGCCAAATTCAACAGACCCTGATGGCAACTTCTTTACATTCACTGGGATGAGAGTCCTCGTTGGGGCTCCACCTCCCCCAGTTTTCAAAGTTATGAAAGCAAGCATGGCAGAGTTCCGTGCCCTCAATGGCCAGAGTGTTTCGTACGCCGTCCTTCTCTACCCCCCTGGTTCTGTCAACCCGGTCCACACACACCCACGGTCGGCTGAGCTCCTCTTTCTTGCTCAGGGCGTGCTCGAGGTAGGATTTGTGGACACCACAAACAAACTTTTCAGTCAAACACTGCAGCCTGGTGACCTCTTTGTGTTCCCTAAGGGACTAGTCCATTTCCAGTACAATGCCGATCCCAAAGCTCCTGCTTTGGCTATTTCTGCCTTTGGGAGCGCGAATGCCGGAACTGTCTCCCTACCCAACACTCTGTTCAACACCAGCATTGATGACACTGCATTGGCTCTTTCCTTCAAAACTGATGTTGCTACCATCCAGAAGCTCAAGGCAGGCCTTGCACCCAAGTAGCTAGATTATTGGCAATAATTTTTCCATAGTTTGGAAGTCCATGACTTGTGAAACTCCAGTGTTTTCTTATTTTTTTGTTCAACTTTTTTCAATAAATGTTTGTCCTTCATCACTAAGAATAAAAGAAATAACTCTTTATCAATGTCCTCCTTTGATGGTTTAATTTTGTGTCAATTATGCTATAATAATAATAATACTTTTATTTAAGAGAAGCCATAATACTTTTATTTGTTATTTATTTATTTATTTATTTTTGAGAAACCACTTTTATTCGTTATTAGGTTCCTTTGTCTAAAAATTACACTTAATTTTTTCCCCTTTCTTTTTTTTTTTTTTTTAGAAAAAAGAAGAGGCTCCGTTGAAATGATATAAAAATAATGCTTAGTAGTATGAGTAATGTTAAGTATCAGTTTAAGTGGCAACATATGTGGTATTAAATGATAAGTAAAGTTATATATATGAGCATGTAACCTACTTGATTTAATTTATCATTTAATGTCATTTTAATATGAACGGGTATTGAGCACTTGTCACGCCCCCGCTAATTTTCTAATATTTCCAAATATCTTATGTTAATTTACAAATTCTATAGCAGAAGCTTTAATTCAAACAGTAGGGACGGGACGTGCAGAACAATCCAATTTATCTTATCTTACAGTGTTTAATAGACAAAGCTAATTATATAAGTTAACAAATTGTCAAACTTTTAAAGAACTATTAAAGCTAGGTTTTTCAAGAAAATATATAAAACATATAAGAAGTTGTATTAATAAATATATTTTATTGATTACTAAAATACGTCAAGTCACTAGAAAACTTTTAAAGGAAAAGTAGAGTTCAAATCAATATAAAGATTATAACTCACTATTTTTTTATATGTTATAAGATGTAAAAATATATATACTATAGAGGTGGGCATGAAACTACTAAATTTATAGTAGTTTCAAACGCATATTTATACTACATGTACAACTCTACTCTATTTCACGAGCACGATCCAACTCCTGGCTTGCCTTATTTTTCAGATGTTATAGCTTCAATCATCTACAAAAATTGTAGTAAAGAAGGGAACGAGTACAAAGTACTCAGTGAGTAACAAAACCCTTTGATTTACCTTTTATTTGAAAGATTTATTTTCCAGAAAATCATTGAATGCACAAAAATTTTCAATGCACAGATGAGCCCTATCACTAGTTAAAACTCGTGGTGCACGCAAGAATCATATTAACTCAATCATGACCATGTACAATTAAGTGGATCCACATTTGAATCTTGGTTGACCCCTACTGGAATTCCAGACAGATTAATACAGATACAGAGCAAATACCACACTAACCGTTGCCCCTATTGATATCATCATATGGCTCCTAGTGTAGCAACAGAGCAGAGCAGAACAGATGCAGAACGGGTAGAGTAATTAGTAATTCAAAATACAATATATCAATCTTTCTTTTCCATGCATCAGAATCCATGTTCATTGCTTTAATCAAATACATGCTTAGCATTTCAAAACATCATCAATGTTAAAAGGGACATCAAAGTGATAGTTACTCACCTCAAAATTTCCCCAAACATTCCTTATGTAGAAAAGTATTATTAAAGTTTGGAAATTCCTCATTCAAAGCTATTCTTTAGGTTATAATCTTTCTATATACGGTAAGGTGCCTTTTTCAAAGGACAAATAGGGGTTTTGGTGATCTTTTATTGATTTTCTCCTTCTCTTAGCCATGTTGGACGAATTTTAGGGTTTGGGAGAGAAAGAGGATGGTTTGGCGGGTCTTTTGGGAACTTGAAGACCTAAAGGCCTTTTTATAATAGTTGGAATTTAGTTAGTTGTAATAAATTTTGAATTCCGCCAATGACATTGTAACACGTACAACCTGACGCCGTACACCTTGCGAGGCTGTGTGGCTTAATGTGGATCATTCATTTATTGCTCGAGAAATCCTTGTACTTTGTGTTGCCTTGTAATTAAGTCCCTGTACTTTCATTTATGTCAATCAAGGACTACCATCTTTAATTGACCTCAGACGTGTGCTTTGAAGTCTTCCAACGTGATTCAAGCGATAGTTTCCAAATTAATGACCACGTAGCACAATTGAGGGTTAAATTTTCAGGGATGTTACAATCTACCCCCTTAAATGAATTTCGTCCTCGAAATTCGGTAAACATCGTGGTAATGACTTCTATTTTCAGAAACATAGTACGTAATCGGATCATCTTTATTTCAGTGAATGACTTCTGCTGCGTACTCTTATTTCTTTTATTATTAAGATCATGCATGGTAATCGAGTTATTAACTCTTTTTTTTCATGCATGAGTTTTCCATCACTTTTCAATATCGAAGTTCAGAAATCAATTTTTGTCTGTCCTTCTTAACTTCAGATATACCGTAAATTCAAATTCCGCTTGAGTAGATATTCAAAAACTTTAACAATCTAATTATCCAAAATTTTATTCAAACTGTATTCAGAGTGGGTTAAGACTATCTATTTGGTTATTCATCAATGACAATTAACAGAGTTTGACTCCCTGAAACTATTTCAAGCTAGTGTTCCATACTTTGTTTCGTTAAGTCAAACATCAAAATTTTATTTTGAGTTTCAAATCAGAGTGCAAAGACTAAACAAGGCAAGAAGGAAAAACCGATAAATTTTGACAAAGCAATGTTGGCATGAGAAGGGTTGGCAGAATAACAAATAATAAAATCCTTAAAAGGATTGATGGTTCAAGAGGTTAAACAAGGTTGAAGGGAAGCAAACAGAAACATAAGGTCAATTTCACATGAGTTCACTGTTAAGCGGTTTATGTTTTCTAGATTCCAAGAAGGACCATTGTCAATAAGTAATAACCAATTAATTTTTAAAAGCTCAATCGAAGTGGTAACAAAATACATTTGAACGAAATCATGTAATGAGTAACAAAGGGTACTAAAATAATAGGGGTCAAAGAGAATATCCGAGATGTCAAATAGGTAATCAAAGATAATCAAAGTAGATGAGAGCAAGAAATGAGAAGAAAAGAACTAATTCTCAAATTTCAATTCTTCAAGGTAATCATATCAATTCATACATCAGAGACATTTTAAAATAACAAATATAGAGCCACTGTCATGAGCAAAGTAGCAAGGAAAATGATCAAGAATTGTGAAAGAATTTATATTCCTCATGATCAAATCGAGTTGAAGGGAACAAAAATGGAATTATGAAGTCCTTTGTCAAGTAATTAAGGTCTTCAAACTTGTGAGGGAAACCATTATAGGTAAACAATAATCAAACAACATCATGAGTTCAATTCACTGGTAACAAAGCCATCGAACTATGGCATATAATCAAGAAAAGACGATAAAAACAATAGTGAGGCCAAAGGAGATTCCAAGATCTCCAATAGACAATCAAGGACAGTCAATAATAGGTGAGAACAAGAGAAAGAAAGCATAAAGGAGGAATAAATTTCAATTTTATAAAGAACTGATGTCGATTCATGTATCAAAGGAAAGTCTTTGTAAACGAGTTTTCATATTATCAGAGAGAATTTTCATGGTTGAGTTATTCTTGAGAATAACACAAAACAAAGCTTAGGATCAAGTGATAGGTTAACAAAAATTAAGATTTCAAAATTAAGGGTTTACTAGTACCAACAAAAAAAATGTCTTCAAGTTCAAGTATAAGGCAATAAGATTATTATTGACGAATAGAACGCAATGGGTGTATTAAGAATATATAGAGCAAAAGGAATAATGCCAATCAATTATAAGTAAAAGTGTCATATTCAATAAAATACAATTTTCAGGCAATAAATAAGTGTTGGGTCTAGCAAAAGAACATTTGAGCGACTCAAATAGTTTACCTATATAGATCAGATATGGTCTTCTCAGGCAAGAACTGAAAAGATATTATTTCAAGAGCTTTTTCCTTGACAATTCGGAGGTTCAAAATTGTGTCGAGAAGAAATCATGTTTAGCAAGGTAAATTCTTGATTTAAAGAACATTAGGAATATTGTCTAAAGAAAGTGTTTCAAGATATATTGAAACAACATGCAAAGGTCTGTTGGAACACAACAATGAAGGAAGCAGTGGCCAAATTAAAGGGCATTATAAGGAGCAATATTTCATACTTCAAAATGTAGGCATATTTGTATATTTCCTTGGAGTATTCAGATTTAGCAAATCAAATTTCTTGATTTGAAAAGTATTGGTAATCTCAAGAGTTCCTCAATAGTTCGATGAATCGTTTGATGGATGACGATTCTTGATAATTTAAGGGACTGAATCGCATTCAAAAGAAGTCAGATTCAGCAAAACAAGAGCAAATGTTTCAGTATACATTGAAACGATGTGCAAAGATTTATTGGACATAACTATGAGAGAGGCAATTGATCAAATCAAAGGGTATATATTGAGCAATCTTTCACGCTTCAAAGTTTAGGCATATTTGTATATTACCTTTGAAGTATTCTGTGATCAAGAAAATCATAGGTCAAACAATAATTCGGACTAAGTTGGGAAATTTAATTCAAATATCTTGCCATGTCCTTGCCACATTTACTTTCCAAATATTAAATCATGAGATCAAAATAGGATTAAAATTTATCATGGTTCTCAACCACTTTCTATAGGTATCAATATTTTTAGGAACACTTAGTCCAGTAATTCAAAACAATTCTATCAATCCATTAGTCAAGACAATTTCATTAGTTCATTGGGTAAATTCATTCCAATTAAATGGACAAATTCTTAATGGTCTATGAGTTTAATTCATTGTTCAAAATTTGTCAATCAAATTCTTAACAAGTACTTTCGTTAAATCTTTTGGATAATTCTCAATAAATGAAACTTATAATGTTCATAAAATAGACATCCATTTGTTTCTTCATTTTCCTAAAATAGCACTTTAGTAAGTTGATCAAAATGGAAAAAAATTTCAACTATTATATTCAATGACAAAGTTTGGTGCATATGCTGGCGGTTTTATAACACAGTCAAAAGTTAAAATTTCAAGAATCAATAACGGAATTAGCACAAAATTCAAAAGTCAAATTTGAGCAAGAAAATATTAAAAACCTGGCTCAGTTTGGATGTAGAATGGTCAAAAATTTCAAAAGTCAATAGCAAGATTAAAGCATAAATTCAAAATCAAGTTTAAGCAAGAAGAATATTGAAATTCAGGTTAAATTTTGGTGCAAAAATCTAAAAGAAAAATTTTCAATAGTAATTATGTGAAAGATGTAGAGTTTGTGGCTTAAAAGAACTTTTAATAAGTCTTTCGGTTAGTATAGAAGAAACCGTGAAATTTGGATACCCAATTGCAATTTTCAAAAAATCCACAACTTTGGATTAATTTGAACAAAATCAAGAAGATCTGGGACTTGGCCGCAAAAATTTTGGCTCCGATCTCACTGCCTTAGGCGCGGTGTGCCCGCCCTGAGCCGCGGTGTGCCCGTGTTGGCCAATTTTTTCTGTTGGCTGCGGCTACACCGCGGAATGCTTGCCGCGGGCGGTTGCGGCTTGTGGGGCCGCACGGAATGTCCTGTGCTGCCTCACAGTGACAATTTTTTTTTTTGTTTTTTCCCTTTTTTCTTATAATTACTTCATTACCAAAATATCCTCTAACATGAATAGAGGTCATATAACATCCTCTAAGGTTATCTTGATACTTGAAAGCAATTTAAAAACTTTTATCTTTTTCTTCTGATTTCACTTCATTGAAATTGATAACATTATTATCAAACAATGTATTGTTATCAAGAAAACTTGATGTCTTTAATTCCATATGTTATCTATTATGTTGCATGACTTATTTCCTCAACCTTTCTTGAATTAGCATGATCAAACACTTCCAATAAAGAAGATTAAATAATGTATACCAAGGTCATATATTTCGTTTGACCTCTATTTCCCATAATTTTATCATGTACAAAGGATTCATAAGTTGGTAAGTAGAAACTTACTTGCAAGCCGGTTGGTCGATGCCTCGCGCGGAGTAGTTTATATATGTAGTGCCCTTGGAAAGTTGCTCTGATACCATTCTTATCACGCCCCCGTTAATTTTCTAATATTTCTGGATATCTTATGTTAATTTACAAATTCTATTGCGGAAGCTTTAATGCAAACAGCGGGGACGGGACGTGAAGAACAATCCAATTTATCTTATCTTACAGTGTTTAATAGACAAAGCTAATTATATAAGTTAACAAATCATCAAACTTTTAAAGAACCATTAAAGCTAGGTTTTTAAAGAAAATATATAAAACACACAAGAAGTTGTATTAATAAATATATTTTATTGATTACTAAAATACTTTTACAGGAAAAATAGAGTTCAAATCAATATAAAGATTATAACTCACTATTTTCTTATATGTTATAAGATATAAAAACATATATACTATAGAGGTGGGCATGAAACTACTACAATTTTTGTAGTTGACTGAAACTATAACATCTGAAAAACAAGGCAAGCCAGGAGTTGGATCGTGCTCGTGAAATGGAGTAGACTTGTGCATGTAGTATAAATCTGCCTTTGAAGTTACTATAGATTTAGTAGTTTCATGCCCACCTCTATAGTATATATGTTTTTACATCTTATAACATGTAAGAAAATAGTGAGTTATAATATTTATATTGATTTGAACTCTAGTTTTCCTGTAAAAGTTTTCTAGTGACTTGGCGTATTTTAGTAATCAATAAAATATATTTATTAATACAACTTCTTGTGTGTTTTATATATTTTTTTGAAAAACCTAGCTTTAATGGTTCTTTAAAAGTTTGATGATTTGTTAACTTATATAATTAGCTTTGTCTATTAAATACTGTAAGATAAGATAAATTAGATTATTCTGCACGTCCTGTCCCTGCTGTTTGAATTAAAGCTTCCGCTATAGAATTTGTAAATTAACATAAGATATTCGAAAATATTAGAAAATTAGTGGGGGCGTGACAACACTAGTAATACTATATAGCATAACTCTTGACAAAAGTTAAAAAAAATGTCCATTCATGCATGCTATTGTCATATTATACTATCAAAGTGTTTGGCAACATTGATTATAATCTATTTTGATTATAATACGCCATATGACATCATTTCATTAGTTGCATTATTTTTAAAAAGTCAAAAAGTAAAAGTCAACCCCAATTTTTTTACTTTTTATAAAAAAATTAATAAAATGATATCACATAGTATATTATAATCCAGATTATAATCTAACAACTTACCAAACACTTTGTATATATATTCTTGTTATATGCAACGGCCATGTTGGCAACCATATGACCTACAAGAAATGACATATGAAGAGTTCAACGTCAAAATTTTATCACTTTTAGAGCATGATTAGTGGTGGAGGAAAAACCCAAATTTTGGGTTTTTCCCCTAACAATCCAAATAATATGTCAAAATGGTGGGCGAAAAGCTTTTTTTGGGGGAGGGGGATAAAAACCTAAATGAGGGCCCAAAATTGGCCCGTCATTTAGGTTTTTACCCCCTCTCCTATTCCCCTCAAAATCTAATAAAATACTATTTTCTCCCACTCCCACTTCCCTTTCAATCTAATAGAATACCGCCGAGTATCTTATTCATATTTCCCCCTACTTTTTTCCCCTACACATTATTTGGGTTTTTTCCCCCTAGTTTTTTCCCTAGCTTTTTTCTCCCAACATTAATCTTACTATTAACTGCCATGTACGACTTTTAAATTATAACTACTCCAATGATGTCTAACATCAGAAATTATTCCGCTGTGGGAGATTTCAACTAAACATTTAGATCTTTCAAATTGTGATAGAAGTGACAAAAGGGCAATTACAACAAAATTAAAGATCTAGTGACATTATTAAAAGAAAATTAAAGTATGATAACCCAATTAAAAGTTAAGCCAAAGGATAAGGGTGTCGCCTAAAAATATAAATAAAAAATAAAAATCTCAGCGGGCCGATCCAGAATGTCAACGGTTGGATTGAAGTATCCGGACGAGGTTGAGATCGGAAGAGCACACGATTTCCTAATGCATAGGATTCCTCCCATCTTGGACTCATATACATTCGTCCGTCCGTCCCATCAACTCCACCTCACTCTACCCCAAACCGCCCATCAGACACCGACTGCTTCCATGGAGCCAAAGTACGGTGGCGCCGCCCGGACCTACCCCGATCATCACGGCAGAGCCTTCTCCTCCGACAGATTCCTCGGAGTATTCGAACCCCAAATCGCCATATCCTCCTCTGCACCCTCTTTCGAGCTTACCGAGCACGAAATCTTCCGATCTCCTCCGAGTCCTCCTCCCCGTCTCCGGTTCGGAGCCCGAATTTGGACAACCAATTACACAACCACAGTAATTTTGGCATCTTAGCGGCCCTTCCTGGTGGAATTGGCGAGTTCAGAACCAGACCCAAATCCGAAACCAGGGCCGTCTTCAACCACAAAGCCTCCACATCTGCGTCACTTGCTTCCTCTCTGTCTTCTTCTCCTGCCTCGTCCTCTTCGTCTCGAATCATGATCCCTGCAATTCCGAAGAGGCCCAAGTCGCAGGCAGATAAGAAGCGGTTTTACCACCAATCGGCACCGGTGAATGTTCCGATATTACCGGCCGCAATGCAGAGGAGACGGAAGGAGCTTTACGATGTGGTTGATGAAGCTGAGGAGGAGGGGGAGGAGGATGAAAGTGAGGTGGTTGTGCCGCCTCACGAGATTGTGGCATCCAGGTACTCGCCCATGTTGGCGTGCTCTGTCCTTGAGGGCGCTGGTCGAACACTGAAAGGTCGAGATCTAAGGCAGGTGCGCAATGCTGTTTGGCGAAAGACAGGTTTCCTTGATTAGTTTAATTTATATTACACCTTTCTATTTGTAAATATTAGGGAATGCAGTCTGTGTCTGTTCAATAATATGATGCTCTTGTATATAAGTAGTGGACACATTGTAAATTTGATGCCAATCAGATTGATACCCAATATACATTTGTGTTTCTTTTCTATTGAATTCTATGTTTAGCTCTCTTATGCGGTTCTTTCTTCCTACTCTGGATGCTTTAGTACTGAAGTTTGGGTTATAAATGGCATTTTAACCTTTTAACCTTAATATTTCTTGAGATAAGAACATTAGTCTTGGGAAGTTTGTATTGCGTAATTTGTAGGTACTTTAGTGTGTGGTAGAATTTTATGGACAAGACTTCAATTGACACAAAATGTTTTTGGCTTTCAACTAGTTACTTTAGCAAATGCTAGTTGAAATTGTGGGGAAAAAATTTATAGTTAACAGACCCGTTGCTGGGCATTAGCCACCCTCCACTGCAGCTACCCCCCTTTTGAAAAGAAACCCATTTTTACCATTAGAAAAAAGATTTTTTAGTGTTTTGGCTAGGGGTCGCCATCTTCCAGCTACTTCTTTTGGCTGCCATATAAATTTTTAGCAATTAGATCGATCTTTTTCTTTAGAATTATTCATTTCATACTTGATACACATTGTAAGTTCTTACTGTTTTTACTAGTTAGAGCGATCGAGCATGAGTGCTATATATGTCTCGTCCAGTTGAGCTGGCTTTGGGAAGGGCAAGTAGAGTCACAACATATCAAGTGCTAAAGTTTATGCCTTGAAGTTTGTACATGTTTTAGATGGTATATAGTGTTACTAATATGCAGTGGCTTGGTCACCAGTAGCCAGTTTAATGTCTGTGTAAATTACTGGAAGAAAAAGCGACTGTATTTCTTAATCATTGAAGTTACGTTAGAAATCAGAATGTATCTTTTAACAATGAGTACAATTCATCTAGGTTATATGTTATGTTGGCGTTATAAATAACTGATTGCAATGACCATTGTTGTGGGATTGTCAATAGCTTAAATGAGTGAGAACTGATTTCTTTCATAAACTAAGGTCCACATTAAGAAATTACACTATATCCATCTTAATGCTTTGTTGTTTCCTGAAGGATAACTAAATGGTAGAATGTTCAATGGCCCCCTCACCCAGTTCTTCTGAATTCTCAATGCAGATTTTGATGGGGATCAAATGGCTGTTCATGTACCTTTATTTTTGCAGGATCAATATGGCTCGGATTTAAGTTTACTGCAAATTTTGCAATACGAGTGAGGGTGTATATACATGTAACAATCAGTGATCCCAAGTTTAGTCGAACTCCAAGAATTACTATAACCATGCACTGTTGTAAAATATTAGAAACTTGAAGGGATGTCTTGATGTGATGAAGACAAATAAAGTTATGAACATTGTGCTTATAGAAATACATAAGAAAAATGTGGAATTTAGTGTGTTCACTTTAGAGAACTGACATGACATTGGAACATCATAAGTATCCTCAGGCCTTCTTAGAGTCTGTTTGCAATTAATTTCAATTTCCTTTCATGGATTTTGTAATTTGTCTAATACTATTGAGGCATTGTAAATCTAGTATTGGGGTTTTGAATTCCATTCATTCTCTGCCTACAGTGTCCTAGGTCTACAGCAGGCTTTTCTTGTTAGAATCTGATGGGCCTTACAATTCTAGTTAAGTAGTTATAGGTCATGGAAAAACTATTAGTATTATCTTCTTGACAGTTGAAGGTTGCCCCACGGATAAGCCTTTCTAATACTCCACAGATCTTTTCCAATTTTATTTGTTCATCCAGATAAAAATGATCTTTGCTTTAATCAGGGGCCTGCCTCAACTTGAGTTTGACCACGTATTTTGAGGCAAATCTTGTAAGAACTTGCTAGAATTTCCGTATTTTTTTTTTAAATATATTTGAGGATTGAATAATCATAGGAATTATATGAAATTACAAAGGATTGATAAGCATTCGAGCGGCTTATCTCTCTCCCAAGGGTTTCCAGTTTCCTCAATTTAACAATTCTCCGTATCTGAAGCTCAAACTCCCTCCTACCCTTTACAGTGTACTGCTGCCCTTTTTGCCTGAAATACGCCTACAACTAACAATTAAGTGCCTATCACTTTCTTCACAGTTAGCTCAGGATTGGCAGTTCTTAAGGCAATGACTCTTTGCATTCCTCCTATGAACAAGATTCCATTTCTGCATGGCATGTTTAGCATGGACGATTAACGGTATAAGAAAATGCAAAGGAAATTAAAAAATCTTGTTTATCACATTGTCTAGAGTTCAATCCAGTATTGTGCAACGAACATGTGCAGTGTGATTATCTTCCCCACTCTGCATATATTTTGCTTAAGAGTACGCTTGAAATTGTAGTAATTTCCAATTTAAAGTTTGAGAGCTTACTCATTTGTTCTTGTTTCTCAATGATTCATTTGAGATATCTTTAGGTAAGAAGCATTTATATACACAAATCCTGCGGAAGAGGAAAATTTGACTTCTTGTTTTGATCTTCTATATTGATGGGACTGATGGTTAGTTCTTGGTAGCCACTAGTATGCTATTCCAATATATATTTTGATGTATGCAAAGTTTTACTAAACAATTTGCCTAAATATTATTAGCTGAATGCTGAACTACTTAAATGGTTAATTATTACATTACACTTGCTTTCTGCGAAGATTTTAGTTTGATATTGGAGTCCACTCTTTGGATACTCTCTACGTACCATTTCAATCTGTATGGTTATCAATCAAAGTGGATATGACCATGCCATTCCTCGTTTACTGATGGTCTGGCTGTTATTTTAGTCTTTTCCGAGGTCTTCTTTTGTTTAGTGTCATGTTTCACATACATCTTGCTTGGAGGCCTAGCATATCGTTGGAATTTGTAATAGTGTGAAGCATCTAATTTTGTTTAAGCCTTTGATCCTGAAGGTCACCTTATAGTTCCCATCTTAAAGAAATCTGACGCTTACAAAATTCGAACAAGCTGCAACTGTTAATGCTTTACTGTGATAGAATTCTGAAGGTCGCATCTTACAGTTTCCATCCAAAAGAAACCTGGGTTTTAGGACATGTCTTGATTCTGTTGGAACAAATGCAGATGAGTTTTCTGTTTTTAATTGCGCTAAACCTGGGACATGGCTATTGCCGAGATTCTATTGGAACTTGGAACAGATTTGAACCTGACTTGTCTTAATCGTGCCAAGTGTGAACGATTTGGAGCTATTATCTTGTTCTGTAAATGTGAATTCTTCTGGCATCAGATTGTCGTAGATATTTCTTGAAAGATATTTTGCCATCACTGCCTTAATTCGTGTCACAAATGGGGTGGTAGTAGTTGTGTTTGCGTAGCTTAGAAACTACTTTTCTTATATAAGGTATAGGAGCAGGGGCGGAGCCAGGAATTTGGTTTAGTGTGGTCGGAAATTTTTTACTTCTCTTTAACTCTACTTTGATGTCTCATCATCAAACCCTCTTCGACTAAACCTGCATGACTACATACAATAAGAGCTGCAGAAAATTTACTCCATCGGCAAGTAAATCGTTTTGCATCAAATTTCTATCAGTTGCCAAGTCAATTGATATCAAGTTCTATAAAACGAAAATTCATGTCGTCACATTTTTAAATACTTGTAACTTGGACACATCCAGGGGCAGAGGCCCAATAGGCCCAGTGCGATCCTTGGACCGCATTAGACTGGCCAGGGATCCAGTAACAATTAGGCCAGGACCGCACTGGCCTATGAAACAAAAGTCTGGTCCAATAGTAGTAGATATTAAAAGCCTGTTTTTCTTAGACCAATTAGTTAAAAAGTAAAAGGCCTGACCCAAAATACAAAAATTTAGCTCAAAATTAATATAGTCCAAATCCAATCAAACAAAAATAAGCCCTTACCCAAATTCCAAATAAGAGCAGCCTAATTAAAACTAAATTACCCAAAAACAAGAACTAGATCCTCACGTTCTGTTTGTGCCGACTGAGAGCGTGTAACATCCCGAAAATTTCTACAAATTAAAGTAAGCAACGAAGTTGTTGTTTTGAAAAAATTACTTGAATATCATTAAAAGATTGCTTGAAGATCAAAATATTGTTATTGAATTGACGCTAAAGAAAGATCTTGGTTGATAATTGACATAAACTAAAGTGTAATGACTTAATTGACATGAATTGAAGAGTGTGAACTTGATTGAAAGATAATGCAAGAGGAAGGACTTCTTAGGCAATTTCTCGACAAGTGTGCGGCGCCACACCGCGCCACTTGTCATGAGGTGATTTGCGCCACTTGTCACGATATAGTTGGCAGAACTCAAAAGTTATTAAAATTAGCTAAATCCCAACTATTATATATAGGAAGCTAGGATTTCATTTTTCTCTCAAACCCATTTCCCTTTTTCTCTCCCGAACTCCAAAATTCGTCCAACTTGGCCAAGGGAAGGAGAAAACCGATAAAAACCCGCCAAAATATCTATTTGTCCTTTGAAAAGAGTCTCTTACCATATATGCAAGGATTATAGCTTGAAAGATAGCTTTAATTGGGGAATATCAAGGCTTTAAATATACTTCTTCACGTGGATTATTCGAAGAATATTTGAGGTGGGTAATCTAATACTTTGATTCCTTTTTAACATGCATAAAGTTTTGATAAGATAAGTGTGTATTTGATTGATGGTTTTGATGAGACAAATATGGATTTGAATGCATTATTATTGAAAGAAATATTTGTTTATTGCATTTGTATCGCTAGTTAATACTCTACCCGTTTTGATTTGCTTTGTGATGGTATGACCTTGCTATGTGTTCTTGGCCATCCTGATTTGTTTCCTACACTATGACATATTCAATGATTCAGGAATAGGGAAGATTAGTGTGGTGTTTGCTTTGAATTGGAATCTCGGTATGGGTCTACCGGGGTTCATTGTGGATCCACTTAATTGATATGAATCTGACGCGCACCACGGGTAG
>CAVNYN010218060.1:0-87023 GCA_963692815.1 Nyctanthes arbor-tristis | reverse complement strand
CCCCCCCCCCCCCCCCCCCCCCCCCCCCCCCCCCCCCCCCCCCCCCCCCCCCAAGCTTACCATTTTTTTATGTCTCTCCTACCACATAAATAAGTTGCAATCCTGTCATAAAGTAGCCATCCATATTATGGTTGAGTATATGAAAAATGAATCCTCATCCGGAAACAGTATTTAATCTAGCCCTTAGACTTCCACGATCTCCCATTTTCATCTTTTTGCTGGTTTCTTAGTGACATTACGGAAAACAAAAGGAAATGTTATAACTGAAATGGGAAAAGTATATGTCAAAATATACAATAATAGAAATGTTATTTATCACATACTTTGATCAAAGAACCTATGCGAGTTCTTTCCTGATTTTTATATTTTTAAAATTACCAAATTTCAGAACGAACTAAAACTTGTTAACCACATCAGCAAAATTATCATACTGTACAACTGCCATTTATGGGATTAATACTCTTTCTTGAGATCGTACTATCCATTAGCAAAATAACAGGATTTGTTCTTATCAGCTGTTTGCTTCTTTGCTGTCATGCGGTGGACATGACAGTTTCAAGATTAAAACTATCTACCGGTAGGTTGGGAACTCAAGTCCTCATTTATGTGAGACCTGCTAATCAATCCTATGCTATTTTTTTCCAAAAAATGGGAAATGGACATAAATCTTATGTTTATAGAAAATTCAACGCTGTAAAGCAAATTTATAATGCAAGTTATATGTTAGATGCTCACCAAGCAACGTAAAACTGGAAACTAGGAATTTGATGACCTAGATTTTCCCATGACCATTTAGTGCGCGATTTGAATGTGAAAGCAGTTCTGTTGAAATTTTTATTACTGGAGAATATGCAATCTGTTTGGATCATTCTGTTGCTAATAGCCAATCTGTTTGGATCATTCCTGTTGCTAATGGCCCTAATCTTCCTTGAAGTTTTTAAATTAGGACCTCTGTGCTGTTAGTGTGAAATGACTTGAAGAAAATTTTTGTAGGCCAGCACTTCTGCTGCCCTTAACTCAGGACCTGGACTTGTTTTTTTGGTTCAGTGATTCAGGCTGCCTCAAACTAACTTTCTGCAATCTCAAGAATTCTTTCTAATTTAGAGCTTCATTGGAACATTTGGATTATACCTTACACTTTACATTTAATTTTTGTTTGAAGATGTGGTATGATTCCGTGGAAAAGAGCTTTATGAAGTACCCTTTAGCTTTACCAAGGAAAAGGACTGGAGAATGAAATTCTGGGTATCTATAATGTGTTCTGTTAACATAAATCCTGTGGTCTTACAGTTTGGGATTGAAGGTGAAAGTTTTGAAGGATGTTGCTTTAAACAAAATCATTCCATTCATAATAATCTTGATGAATGCTGGGTAGCTTTTGAAGGTTCTCTTTTCAGTGTTGTCTACTGTAGGAGGTTGTTAGGAGGACGGGAATGAACGATAATAGATAGACTTTACAAGTTCTAAGGACGTGTGACTGATTGGTTCAATTTACTTCCAGTTTTGTAGACTCATATTTACATCCTTGCTCCTATACTAATTTGGTGTAACAGAAAAAAAGGGTTCAAATTTTAGAGAACCATAAAAAAGAAAGACAACGGAAGAGAAGCCAAGAATGTTGGACAGAACTCATTGAACATATAGAATTGAATAATTACAACACATGTTTACCCAATGTTTACCATCTTTATATATAGATATCAAAAGAAGCAAAGCTATCTCCTAGTTTACTGCTAATGACCTACTTATCATCTTTTAAAATAAGAAACCAATCTTCTATATCGTAATAATATGGAGGAATAAGAATATAATGTTTATAGTATCATAAAACTAATAATAAGAGTTCTGATGCAATTCTCCTCCTGTTTGTTGCCATGCTGCTACTCCTTTCCAACTTTCTGTAGTAGAACATCATTATTATCCATTAAGTTTTACCATAAGAATCAAGCATATTCCTGGAATTCAAAACCCGATTTTCTCCATAAATTCTCCAATCCAAATGGCAGAAAGTTTCCACATTGTAAATTATTTGAGATTCAATATTATACTTTCGGCTGAAGATCAAGAACCCAAGAAGAGCAGGGGAAAAAAAAGTAGAGAAACTCTTCACTTAGAACCTCTATTGGTTATTAATCTTGCAGCCTCTCCTGGAACAATGATATCGAAGTTGCTGACAGTCCATTCCGCAACTTGATTATCAGAAATGTAGATCTCCGTTCCTAAATCAATGGATAACCAATATCTTTCCGCCGGTGCAGTTCCTGGATCCTGGTGCATCAGAAGGCAACAAAAACGATGTCAGAAAATAAGCTTTTAGTTTTATCAATCTGTTAATGCTATCAAGATGTCCGGTAGGATTACTTCTGAGTTACAATGCTCATAGCCTCTGAACTTTGGAGCATTTGGAGAACCTTCGTCGTACAAGTTGATTTTAAGGTAGATTTTATCAGGAAATAGAAAAACTGTACCTGGTAGAAATAGAGCACTTGTGAAAGTTTTCCAACATCCAGTTCCCATGTTTTAGGATCGCCAATCCAGCCTTCACTCTTCTTTGTAGGATACCCATATTCTCCCCAAACAGGATGAGGTAAAATTTGCAGTATCTCTTGAGGTTGGGGATTACTATAGGGATCGCAAAAGTTATAAGGCTCCTCGGGGTATTGTGCATTGCCAGGAGTGCAATATAAGTGGTAAGCCTCATATGGAAACTTATCCTTCTCCGAGCGATGGACACGAGTTCCATTGAGAAAGGTGTGGTAAGGAGGGCAGGACTGCAGACTAGTTGGGTTGCACCATGAATCTATGCTAGGATTAATAATCATCTCACTGTATCGTGTAACGTCTGTTGTCACATCCCCGTTGCAAGGTTGTCCGTTATTCTTCCAGCAGCTGCCGATGTCCATTAGGTAAAACTGGCTTTTTGGTCCCCCTCCTCGCTTTATATCTAAGCCAAATTTCACTTTGAAATTTGGAGACTTGGGAATCTTTGGGGGAAAATGGAAAAATTGATGAGAAAACACCCCGGGGGGGGGGGGGTGAAGAAAAAATGAAAATAGTTAGGATGCATTCATTTACAAGTTTTAGAATAAGTCCCTTTGGTAACCCCATCTTTGTTAACCCTAAACTTTCAGATAAGGTGGTACAACATGACATAGAAGAAGATTTTGATATTAAAGTTTAACTGGTTGGCCAGCTTTTGATTTATAATAAAGTTCTCTAGAATGAGCTCTTAATCTAAATAGTGTCACACATTCACTCTCTTTAATGGTTTAATCTTTCCGATTGCTGTATTCTAACCAAAAATAACATGTGTACCATACCGTTTTCATCGTTCCTCTTGTTTGATAGTGGTATCCCCCGGAAAACCCTGTTGTGGCATCTGCCCTTAGGTACAGCATCAACCATGGATACTTTGAAGATGTCTTGAGAATGTGATGAAAATTCCAGCTCCCGTTTCCAACGTCTTTCTCCCAAGTGACTTCATGATATGAGTAATCATTATTTGTAGTTAAGGATTTTGTGACATTAACAGTTGCAACATCCAAATCCCATGTTCCATAAAAGCTCCCTCTGAGTCTACTTCTCCCATGATCATCTTGCACAAGTACTGTATAGTTATGGTAGACCAGTGGCATGTTCATGCACCCTTTCCCAAAGCACGGAAACCCGGGTTGAGGAGGAAAGGGTTCAGCTTTTCTTCCATTTTTAGGGCAGATAGCAGCTAGTGTATCCATGTTTCCACTCTTGAGCATGATCATCCAAAACTGCCATGGCTTTGGCTTGTCTTCCACTTGACATATGGTGCCCAAATACACCTCTTTCCACGCGGCATATCGGTCGACATCAAGAGGCCCTATTCTTCTAGATGTTGCACTTGAGATTCCAAGCTTATTGTCTCTCTCACTCACCCTGTGAACCAACCTGACTGTTTTAAGAAAATGTAAGAACAAGAAGTGAGTTAAAGCCATATGTATCGAGAATGTGTTGAAAGATCATAGAACTCACGGGATGGCATCGAATAGAGGTCAAAGCAATCTGCATATCTTGGACTTCCCATATTGGGAGCTTCTTCACCAACCTCATTGCACTGATTCCATGCCTCAATAGCCACCCTAAGACCATCTCTTTTCATTCCAGGGTCACCAATTGCAGATGTCTGTGCAGAAACTGTGTATTCATGCAATGGAATTGAGATCAAAACCAGGCCCAATATTTTCTGCAACATTAGCACCATTCTTCCTTAGAATTTTCTGTAATAGTTTTGTTTGAAAAGTTTATTTGTGATTACTCATTATACAGGCAGATTTTGTTGATTTCATAAATGGTTAACCTTTTGTCCACAGGTATTCCTAATTATATGTTATTTCCACATGTATATAAGTGTATTCCTGGTCACTTTAGAGAGAGAGAGAGAGAGAGAGAGAGAGAGTTTTGTTATACTTGAGGGTTAACATTTTGTCCACAAGCATTCCCAAGGATATGTAGATTCTACAAGTATAGCCAACTTCACAAGTTGTTGATGAGAAAATTTGTCGCAAGTTTTATTTCATTTTCCACCAATTTAAGCCCATACTCTTATGATGGTCTAATGCTTGTGTACATAGTTGACTGTCTTTTCATAGTCATTGTTCTAAAAAGTTTGCTGAAACTTTGCCTAAGCTTTAAGGCTGATCTTGCTATAAGTTACACTTTTATTATACGCTTTGACTTTTATTAAATTCTCTTGGATTTGAAACACTTGACACTTCGTCACGTTTATTCTTTGTGCCTTAATTGTAGTACAAATCTAGGGGGTGTAAAGCAGGGTACGTCAAGTTACATCAAGAATGTCATACAAAATGCAACGTTTGATACGATGCTGTTTTTTTTACACATAACATCAATTTTAAATTAAAGATATATGCATAGTCCACATATCTACGTCAAACTTTGTGTGTAATAATAGAATTGTTCTGAAAGTGTTTCACGTAGTAGAAACTTATGTCTTAATTGTAGATTTACATTGAAAATGATTTATATAGAAGACACGTTTTGTTAGCTATGTCTAATTACATTGAAAATGATTTATATAGAAAACGTGTAGTTAAATACATGTCACAAACATGGGAAAAGTTAGTCATTTGATGTATATGAAAGGGACGTTTTCCTCAAAAATTTACCAATTCTAAAACATTATTTATTTCTTTATGTTTTTTTCTTTGAAATCCACGCCCCAACAATATTTTTATTCATAAAATAATAAAAATAACAACAATAACTTTTATCTTGTAGTACAAGGCTAGAGTTTTTACGTACAAGAATTATCTAATACTCAGCAGTTAGGTGCGCAACATTCAAATCCAAATCAACAATTGATAACTTTAGAATACTTCAACCAAGAAGAAGAACAGACAAACAAAAGAAAAAAATGATTTTATTGCTCATAATAATGCACTTTAAATCG
Source organism: Nyctanthes arbor-tristis (assembly GCA_963692815.1). Classification (NCBI taxonomy): domain Eukaryota; kingdom Viridiplantae; phylum Streptophyta; class Magnoliopsida; order Lamiales; family Oleaceae; genus Nyctanthes; species Nyctanthes arbor-tristis. The sequence goes on along the minus strand of CAVNYN010218060.1, from coordinate 81,580 downwards.
TAGTTAATTTTTATAGAGGGGTGGTAATAATATTTCTTTGGTACAATAATGTCAAAGTGACTAACAGTCCATTCTGCAACTTCATTGCCACTAACATATATCTCAGTACCCATATCAATTGATGGCCAATGTCTCTCCACTGGTTTTGTCCTTGGATCCTGCATTCATTGCCACATACAACTTATGAAACGATTCCGAGTCGACCCTAAATTTATTGAGAAGAGAAATGTCTAGTGTATTACTTTTAGCACTACTATTTATACAGATAGGACACATGACAGCAATCAATGAATTCATACATTTTTCATATTAATGCAGAAATCTAGAGATTTGTGCCATGTTTCATTTATGTACAAACACGGGTAAAAAAGTGGTATTTCAAGACTTTTTCTATTGAGAAAATAAAGTGCGAAACTCGATTGACGGTATACATACCTGATAGAAGTAAAGTGATTGGGTGAGTCTCCCAACATCAAGTTCCCAAGTTCTTGGATTCCCAATCCAACCGTCTCCCTTTTTTGTGGGATATCCATATTCTCCCCAAACAGGATGGGGCAGAATCTGAAGAATTTCTTGAGGTTGTGGATTGCTATATGCATCAAAATAGTTGAATGGTTCTTCCAAATACTCCGGCGAGCAGTACACATGATAAGCGTCGTAAGGAAAATGTCTAGTATTGTTACGATGGACTCGAGTCCCACACTTTGAAATTCGGCGATTTCGGCAACTTTCATCAGCACGAAAGAACCAAAATACATAATCTCAACTTCTTCTATTCAAAAAAAACAGAGAAGAATTCCATTGGAAAAACTTACAATTTTGGACATTCCTCTCGTGTCATAATGGTACCCTCCTGAGAATCCTCTTGTGGCATCTGGTCTCAAATAAAGCATCAGCCATGGGTATTTTGTTGAAGTCTTCAAGAAATGATGGAAAACCCAACTTCCCTTTCCCACAACTTTCTTCCAAGTAACTGAGTAATATGAAGTATCATTTGTAAATGCTGCTGTCCTAACATCAGTATCCAAATCCCATGTTCCGAAGAATCTTCCCCTTAGACTTTGTACCCCATGATTACGATGCTTCCGTGTGTACTCGTGGTACATTTTCGGCATGTTCATGCAACCCTCTCCGAAGCATGGGAATCTGGATTCCGGTGGAAATGGTTTCGATTTCTTGCCATTTTCGGGCCATATAGCGGCCTCCGTGTCCATATTGCCACTCTTGAGCATTATCATCCAGAATTGCCATGGATTAGGCTTGTCTTGTACCTGGCACTTGGCCCCCAAGAATGTCTCTCTCCATCCTGCATATTGGTTAGCATCTATGTCCTTCAATCCTTGTTTTTTAGCATTTGTTATTCCAAGCTTATTGTGCCATTCATTCACCATATGTACCAAAATGGCTGCTGTCATAAAATCAAGAGCGTATAAGTTTTAATAAAAATCCAAAATCGCACGCTAAAGTTACGTCGGAAGAGTTCCTTTATAGATATGATAAAAATATGAGGCGATCTAAGGCCATCCCCAACCCTCGTAATCTGTTTTACAGCATTAGAACATAGTCAATTTTAAAAAACTTTTCCAACCCACATACTTTATATTTTCTCTATAACCATTTTTTTCTATTTTTCTTTAATATCTATCCATTAGCATATTGTTACAAAAAATAAATAATTGGGCACCATATTAATAATCTAACACAATTAAAGAAACATTTATGCGACTTACTTGCATTGAAGCAATGCATCCATTTGGACACCAGATTACAAAACTCACTCAAAAATAAAAGTTACACACAAAACGGAAAAATAAAATAAAGCAAGGCAACCACAAATGACAAAATAATTTAGATTAAATAAATAATAATTGTGAAATCACTTGCAAGTGCTTGGCAATAACATTAAATTAAAACAATGAAAACCAACACAAAAGAATACAAATTTAAAAAAAAAAAAATCAAAGCAAACGCATGTGAGATCAAGATGCATCAAACAAAATAACAGGGTGGAAGAAAAAAACAAAACAAGCAAACAAGAAACTGTAAAATACAAACTAAAAAACAACTAAATAAATAAATAAACGAAAATGGCATTTCATTTACATATGCTAAAGTTGTGCGCCACCACTAGTGTAGTACTGCTATTTTCACACAAGATGCCTTTTGACTAATTTTAACCTTCGGATGGGAAAGAATAAAAGTAATTTCTCTAATCAAATATGTGGGAGTTTATCAAGAAAGTTAAGAACCAGACTTGAGAACGGATGGTTAAAAGATAAAAAGAGATTAGGGCCTTGTACAAAATTTAGGAATTTTCCCCAGGAGGGAAAAAAATGAGAGAGGAAAAAGGGGAAAAATAATACTCCATCTGTCCTACAAAGATAGTTCGGTAGGTAATTTTATGTCGATTAAGGATTAGTAGTAATAATGTGATTATAACATTTAATTTTACTTTACTTTCCCTATATACCCTTGTATAATTAATTTTTTGAAATATTTTCAATGCATAGGTAGTTGAATAACAATAATTAATTAGGGGTATACATGGAAATGAAATATTAAATATATGTTCAATATGGTAAGTAGACTATCTTTTTTAGATGAACGAAAATGGAATAATAGACTATCTTTTTAAGAAGAGGGGAGTAATATTTATTAGATTTCAAAATTCATTCATGCCGCCTAATTTAATGGAGAGTGTCTTCAGTGAGATGGTCCTATAAGTCCAGTGGTAGGACCATCTACTACCTCAATAACAAGTGAAATTATATTTTATTTAAACATCTTTTGTTTTCTCTTTCTAAATTTAATGAAAATTACTCAATGAATTAATAATATAATATGTGTGGATCTTAAATGATACACAAAATCTGTGTTTGATTTTATTATATCTCAAATCATTTTTCTATTGATTTTAACTTATTTTAATTTTAATTTTGTTGAAAAGAAATAACTTATTTAAATGTTAATGTAAATTTATCAGTAGACATGTCAATAATAATGCATTAAATCATATTCTTTTCAAGTCTTGTATTTATCAACTGGTCCACAGAATTCTCCAATCATTTTTAGGCATATTGCATCTAGCATATTGAACGTAATTTCATAATATTAACAACTTAAATCAATTTCAAATTGAATTAGTCACTAAAAGTAACTTACATTTTCTTGTCTTGGCGTTCTTCGTCATATAATGCAAAAATACAATCTTGTTCTATATATAGTTTCTCTAATTACATGTGCATATTTTTTTAACATAAATGACATTTTGAAGTCGCGGTTTTAGGTATGTATTTAATGAAATAAATGCTTTTAATCGTAAAATAAAATTTCTCCCTTCCAAAAAAAATGTAAAATAAAATGTCAAACCATTAAACTACTATTCATTTGCCTTGAAAAGAATATAATTCAATGCATATTGATACATCTACTCATGAATCAAGATTTATATTCATCTTTTTTTTCGCAACCTAGATTTATTCATGTAATTATTACATTAACATATAAATAAATTATAAAAAAATGATTTGAGATCCTATTAAAACCAATATATATGGTGTCTTCATTAATTAAGAGAGAGAAAACAAAATGAAGCTTAAATGAAGTAAAATTCAACTTGTCAACAAATTAGTAGATAGTCCTACCACTAGACATATAGGACGGTTCTATTGAAGACTCTCTCAATTTAACGCAACCAGGCAACAGGATTGAAAGGTAGGATAACGTACATGAGGAAAATGTTATTTGTGGGAACTTTTACAAAACCTCTTATAAAATAGAGTGACTTTACCATTCGCCAATTCCAAGGAACCAAGGCCGGGTTCCTTATAAAGCCCGTGGAGACCGAGCTCCATAAGAAACCAACTTTGTTTCCATGCCTGGACGGCTTTACCATCTCACTTCAATATATAGTGTGATTGTGAAAAATTAATACAGGGATGAGATGGTAAATTTACCTTGTTTTGTAAGAAATTTGTTAAACTCACACTCGGCAGATAAATTTAAAAATGGAGTCAATGTAGAGAATAATGCATGCCACTAGGCAACCGTTGAGAAATACTTGAGGTACGCTAGCTTTACGACGTGTTGTATAGAACACAGCGTCTGAACTATGAATTCCCACACACCGCTAAACATTTGTGCACAGACATTAAAGTGGAAGAATCAAACTACGAATTCCTACACCTTTTAAACGTTTGTTCAGCCATTAAAGTGGAAATATGCAAAATTGATATCACACATCCTAACTATAAAACTAGCTAGTAATAAAACTAAAGACGCTGTAAATAGTTTTGACAATCCATCGTAGGTGCTGTAACCATCATCAATCCATCCACCGGAAAAGGCAAAACTGTATAGACAATGTAGCACTGAAAGTTGTATTCATTAAAAATGTGTTTGCAAAGCCAAATTCCATAAACAGCTACATTGATCATAATATGTCCAACAAGAAACATATTTTGCAGCCCTCTTAGCATGTGGAGGCCGGGTGGGGTGGGTGGGGTGGGGTTTGGGGGTTAGAACAATACTTAAAAGCCCTACTGAACGGTGTGCGAACGTACTTCCTAACCCCATTAATAGGCTAGCCTCCGGGTCTGCAAATTCTATATGAAGCTAAAATTGGCTTGACTTGGTCAACAAGATATATACTCCACTGTACAAACAAAAGCAACCCAACAAATTCGACAAGAAATTCCATTAAAAGATTTAGCCATCCTTGTTTAGTGTTTGCTAAACAGAAGTAAATGAATCCTCAGAACTGCTGTAGCAGTATATCCTTTCACCTGGAGACGAGATAATTACCATGACAGAACATTTTCCATTCTCTAACCTAGGCATTCTCAGTAATGAGAGCTTCTCCATGGAGATCTTCATCTAGCGTACTGTCAAATGCTGTCAAACTTAAATTTCATTGCTGCAGATTGCAATTAAATTCCAATGAACGCTTGGAAATCTGACTCCCTAGTAAATGCTCTTCGGTGGCCTAAAAATGAAAAGAAACTTGTCAAGACATGCAAGTTATTAGGAATATGTTAGTCATAAAAGCAGACACATAATTATATGGAAGCAAGACCATAATTGCAAAGTGAAAGCTGATAAAAGGCAACAAGTCATAATATTGCATAACTATCTTTATGCCCAAAAATATTTGAAAAATAAAGTTCCAATAACAAACTCACACATGCAACAAATGTTTTTATACAAGTGGAAGTCACATCCACTGTCAAAGCACGTGTTTATATACATACATACATATATATATATATATATTGAAGAGTGTTTATATATTTATTTACTCAAGACTGATACTTGGCACAAATACTTTGACACAGACGTATACAAACATTTCCCTTTCTTTCCCTTTCCAAGTATCTTCACATATATTCACTTCTATGTTTAACATTCTTAAAATCTATGCAACAACACCCCACCTGCCAAATTTTTTTCTTTTCAAAAAGGGGAAAAAGAAGCTAATGGGAAGAACATGACTTCAAGAATGTTTATTGCATTGATTCTGAAAAATATGCCAAAGTGAAATGCCCATAAAAAGAATACGTCATAACTGATTAGCTTCCGTTAGAGAGAAATGCAACAATCAAGCCAACTCTTCAATTGGCACTTTCTATTTTGTTTTTAACAAGTGCCTGACCTCTCCCTGAGGACAAAGCCATCATGACCAAATGAATATAAACTATGTAAAATATACATGTATATGGCCCAAACGACTGAGACACTCAATAATTAATTACAACTATTGAAGCAAACAATCCCAAAATGAGAGATGCTATTCGAATAAAAAAAAGACTGTGACCCTAATGACAAAATTAAAGATAATGCATAAAGTACTGTAAAATTAAAAGAACTGCATCATCCCTGGAACTGCAAAATCGGAAATTTTCATACTTTTAAGGTGTAATAACTGAGCTACAGAAAATATATATATGACTTTTGAATGATCCATCTGATCACCCAAATCATACAAGTTGATGGGTCAAACTGAAGGATTCCCCCATGGAAAGTCATACAATAAAAAGTCCCAGTTCCCCTTCTTACGACTCACAAATCAGAGTTACATTGAAGGTAGATCGGAAGAGCGTCGTGTACACTTATATTTTTCCTTTCCTTTTTCATTTCAAGGAGAGAAAGGGAAGAGAGAGTTGCAGGTGTTGTGTTTTGGGGTTGGGGGGGGGGGTAATTGTTATATTCTATGCCTTACTGCATCGACAGGATATGATTTAAGTCTAATATTTATCCACCTCACAATAGAAAGAAATCCCCCCCAGTTGATGTTCAGCAGCATCTGAAATACACAATTGATGACTAGACCGCAATTAAGCGCTACAGAGCTATTGAATACATGTTAACTAAACGATGGACACTAAACTTCAGCATGCACTGGAGCAGCAAGGCAAGGGGAAAATGACAGAATAGACTTGTCATGCCTGAAAATGTCAGACTGTGTTCTCATAATAATTTTTTTTTTAAAAAAAGGGGAAAAAATAGCATAAATATTTTGGATAACATAAGGCTATAGTTAAGAATAGAGTTGGCTAAACAAATAACTGAGATAGTGACAAATATTCATATAAAGATCTCTTTACGAGAAAGCAGTATATATGCTGTTACTTGAAAATATCTGAATGTTAATTATTAAGCAATAACACGATTAATTTCTGATAAATACCATACTAGAGAAAGCAAAACACACACCTAGCATGAACTAGCTTATCTGGGTCCAGGATATCCTTGAGCGTCATAAGCACCCCAAGAACCGGGTCCAGGTCCATACTGAGGATAACCTTGTGCACCAGAAGGCACCTACAACAAGAGGACGCAACATGGATTATTAGTTAGCAAAGTATTAACAATACAAAGGGAGGAAAGGGGGAATGCACAAGAATTCAGTACTGGTGCATATATCATTCAACTGCAAGATAGTAAACCTCACTTGTGGAACTTACAGGATGCATTGGATAATTTGGGGGGTTCATGCCATAAGCAACAGGATAAGGATTCCCTGAATACCCAGCTTCGGGGTTGCCATAATTTGTATTATAAGTTGCAACTGCAGATATAGAATTCAACCTATTAGACAACTTCCATAAGGAACACGCCTCATTTCGTATATGAATTTAATTTAAAAGAAAACGCTAGCTTTGGCGTAGTGAGACGATTTCACATTTCCACCACTAAATAGTCATAATTTATGGCCGTGGATACATCAACCAGATATGTTCTATATTACTTGGAGAAAGAATATATTAGCGCTGTAAATGGATTTTTGCTCTAACCATACAAATCTAGCTGTCGTTGATCTCAAACTGTAGAGTGAACTCAGTGGCGAAGCAACAGAACCGTGATATTGACTTCCAACAGACCACAAGAAACTCATAAGTGCAAAGAGGAAATCTTCACGAGAGTCATCCCATGATATTGAATTTTTTGCTTAACGGAAACACTTTACAGGACGAAAGACTAATTTCCTAGTTCAAATGGCGAACAGTCAAAGTAGCATCTCAACTCTTCAAAGTCAAAGGGTTCGGTTAGTAGTTGCCTACTCAACGACTGTGTGAACTAATCGAGTTTGGAGACGTAAATCCCGCTAAACAATGAAACTTCATTAGTCTTTTTGTCCAGGTGTGGATGGTTGTATAGTTAAGAAGGCTCTCCTATCTAATTCACTCTTATCGTCAAACATCATCTCAATAATCAAAGGAAATAGTGTCGTAGCCACTCCACTACTAGATTAGAAACTTTCTTGAATCCTAGATACAATGATCTATAATTCTTTTCCTCATATTCTGGTAATAGAGGTATTTAGCGTGTTATTGATGGAAGACTGATGATGGCATTATAATGAACAGTTCTCAAGTTAGATTCTAATTATAAGAGAGAAAGTTAGGATTTTATTTTATTTTTTCAAATTAATCTCTATAGCTTTTATGTAAACTATACCCTATATGAAGTGGTCATTATTTGTTCTGATGTTAAGACTTTTATTATATAAAAAATTAAACTAATGTTCTCACTAAAAGTTTTCTAATTTTCTACACTTCATCTTTCTTCTACAATTCTTGTTCTTATTTGCTTCATGTTTGACATTGGTGATCTTAGCAATTAAAGAGAGTTATTAGAGCATAAATTATGCGCGCACGGGGGAGGGGGGTTTGTATCATTTATAAAGTTCATTTTCTATAGGTTTTGTGTTACAATTCATCAAAATTATAAAAGGTAAGTAAATAATTGTAAGAGGAAAAAATAAAATAAAATAAAATAAAATTTTTCCTAGTTTAATTCTATAATACTCCAAAGCTCCAACATGCCAGTGACAGCAACTGGAAAGCTATAGTATAGTTTTTTTTTTTTTCTTCTGTCTATGCTCTTTCAATTCTCCTCTCATATCCTTTTTTTTTTTTTAATTTCTGAATAAAAGAATCTTCTTAAAACCAGAGTTTAAAAAACGCGCGGCGGATGCATGCCTTGAGGCACCAATCACTGAACCCTTTTTGCTAGGATTCCGCCACTGCATACACCTGTACTACCATGCCTTAAGGTGTATGAAGCTTAAACCTCTATTCCAACTACAGTTTTGAATTGTTCTCTTTTATTTATTTATTTTTATTTTCTTCACTAATTAAAGAGAGCCCATATTATGTATCTGGAATAAACTTGTTCCAAACTAGCAATCAAAAAACTTCAACATCGTTTCATCTTCTTCCGCACGACATCTTCCTTACATCCTTTATTGATGTCTGGCAGTACAAAATGCACTGTTATCACGAGAACATTACTTCTTTACATCATTTATTTTTACTTTATTCTTTCTATTGCTCATGCCTTGATGAGTAAGAATCACAGTGGACCTTCTGTCATTTAATAAGACCAAACTCCCCCCAACCTCTTTTTTTTTTTTTTTTTTTTCAAGTTTTACAAGTGACAAGTCAGCGGATTCATTCACAATAGCAATGTGTTTTCATATATGTGACGATTCAGCAACATGATCTTACATTTAGGTTATCCCAACTGAGACATTCAAAGGCCAAGGAAGTTTTTTGTGATTTTATTAGACTGAAATAAGTTATTTTATATTATTTTACAACATTTGAGCCCTTTTATGATTTGCGGTGAAGCTTACGCCTCAAATGCCTCAAAGCTTAGGTCTCGCCTCATCAAGGAAAACCACCTCAGTACCCATTTCGCCTTTTCAAACACTGCTTACAGAAAGCACTTTTTCTCTTTTGTCTATGCTGTTTCTAATTCTCCTCTCATATCCCTATATTTACAATTTTTCCCAACATTAATGATTTTATCTTCTTTTCTTTTTTATTTAAGTCACCCGTGTCTTTGTTACTATTTTATTAATCTATTTTAGCCAAACTGACGCATTTTGGTTATAATGATGCTTTCTCTCGCATCACAAAGTCTCAATCCTTAGCATTTTCAAACAATAAGCTTGATTAACTATACATCATCTACAAGATGCACATGCTACCATTAATGGCTTTACAGTAGCTATTGCCACAAAATTCAGGACTATCTACATCCATGGTTCCAACATCAGGTGAATGGTGAATTTCAGTTTAACAACAAAAGGATAATCTTAATGGCTACCTGATATATGGGCTTATGTCCTTCAGATCACCTACCTTTTCCACCACATAGAAATTAATTCATTACACATGAATGGAAGAATTTCAATATGCATTCAAAGATAAAATCTTAATAGTGTATCCGGTAAATGAGCTTACTTCCTCCGAACCCCTATGCTTTCCACCCCATCAAAATTTAATTTTATTATAAAGTATAATAATATATTAAAATGATATAACAAACAAACTCGTCCAAGTTTAAACATTGATTTGCAACATAGAAAAACAGAAAGCCTATAGAAACAAGTACCTGGATTGCCAACAGCACTAACAGCACTAGCTCTTTTTTGGGCATTAGCCAACTCTGCCCTCAGTTTCTCCATCTCTCGAGCCATGGAGATTAACTTGCTCTCCATTAACTTACCTTGTTCCAAGCTCTCTGAAACACCCTTCTTTTCACGCTCAACAGCGGCCCTAAAACCCAGATATGAAATATCAAAATACAGAATGTATGATAACAAGCTTAGAAAAGACTATATACTCCGTTACCTAGCTCGATCCAGCTCATGTCGCAAACCTTCAATTTCTGCCTTAACTGCCGGAACCTGCTGCAAATCTGAAGTAAATCTACCCAAATCTTGAGTCATCATTTGGACCTGAGTGTTAAGATCTTGCCTTGCAGCAGTTAACTCCTTGATATCCATGTGCACCTGCATAAGCTCAGCCCTCATGGCATTAGCAGAATGAAGTTCATTTTCCATTTTAGCAGACTTCTCATAAAGTTCTCTCATCTCTAAATCTGTTTCTGCGTGAAAAGAATGGGCATACTTATCCGCCCGCTGAAACTCATACTGGGCAACCTCTAATTCCTGCCTAAGTGCCACATGGGTTGCAGCTAACATCTGGTTGTCAACGAGCATACCCTGAATCTCGTCATGTTGAGCAGCCAAGCGCTCCTTGAGAATGACAGAATGGGGAGGATGAGGTCTGGGCCCGGCCAAACTATAATGGGATTCCCTCATTTCTTCCAGCAATGCAGGATGTGGTCCTCCCCCGATGCCTCTGACAAGAGGTGCTTCATGGACTGGAGGTGGGGGCATCCCACCATGAGGAACTCCTTTCATAGGAACCGGAAGACCCCTATTTCTTCCTGACATTAATCTTCTACTAGGTTTTTCCCTCCCAGGCAAGAATCTGATATAAGTAAGTACCCCTCAGTACCTGAAAATTGAAGCCAGCAAGAAATTGTAACTAAACAAAAACATCCAAGAAATTAATCATTGTATAGATATTGGCAAATGAAACTAGCCACAAACTCATACCATATAAAATAATATACTTCTAAATTACTTATCGATAAAACAAACCAATGAAGTTGAGCAAGATGAAAACAACGGAAACTACAAGCGCAGTCAATACCATACAAATATCTGCCAAACGAAAATTACCTACCTTTCTCATTATTCAGTTTTTACCCGCGATTATCAGTAAACCCTAACATTAAATAGTGCATTCCCAAATATTACCAAAGGGGAGCCACCGGGGGCCAACTGGGGCAGTTGCCCCAACTGAATAGTCCTGGCTATTTCACCATTGTATTCGACGGACAGCCTGTTCTAGAGGGAGGGTAAAACCATAAACAACCACAATAAATTATAAAGAAAGCTTAAGCTTTGTTGCTTGAGGAAGATTGCAATAGAGAGAGGAAATCGGGGAAAAAAGAAAAGCAGATATACAAGAAAAATAGAAGAAGATAACGGCAATGAGGCTGGAATGAAACCTAACACTCATAGGCCCCTTACAATCACATATGTAAATCTGAAATTCACCTCGTGACGAAGAACAGAAGAAGATGAATTACCTTATAGAAATCCCAACAACCAAAAAATCAAATCGGTTCAAATAGATGACAAAGTTCGTCTCCCCCTTTCCGTCTCCTTGTCGTCACTAAATTGGACCCGTTTTCCCTAAACGCTAAATTGTTTCCAATTTTGTGCGCAAACGTTATTCCCCCTCCCCAATTTTGGCGAAGTCTACAACTTTTTGCACTTCTATCCCCGATTAACTTTTTCTTTTGGGCTGCCAATTATTCAACTTTAAAAAAAGAAGAAAAAAAGACGTACAAGTTCATAACAAAAATATATATTTCTTGGCACGAGTGATAGAGATTTGTATAGTATATGTGAATATGTGATGTAAAGATGGTTGATTTCTAGAACTAGATCGAGTTCAATACAGGCAAAAATAGACGCACATTGTGTAGATGTGATTTTACGATAACATAGACCAAATCAACTATTTTCCCACCCATCAAGTAGCAAAATAAATAAAAAAAAATAGATGAATAAATAAGTAAAACAAATTTATTATTCTATTTTTTTTTTTTTGATACACAAATTTATTATTCTATTATTACTCATATATATTAAAAACAAAAATAATAGATGATTAAACAAGTAAAACAAATTTGTTAATTGTTATTCTATTATTATTACTTATATTTATATATATGTGTGTGTGAGATGAAAATGGTCAGAAAATTTATTTTGCTTACATTCAAGTATAATAATATGCATGTGTGTATGTTGGCATTATACCCTGTCATATTATATTGGCATCTTTAGAAGGATTAATGATCATTTAGTTCAGATTTCCCGTGAAGAGTTAAATAATGACATATTTAGAAAATTTTATGACACAGATTATAATAACAAAAAAGTTTAAAAATATGAATTCGATATATAGATATTTTGTAAAATTTTGTAGCTTACTGCTTGTGGGCAATGAAAAAACTTGTCCTTGGACGTAATTAAAATGCACCCAACTATACATTGCATGTAGAATAATTCTAGTTGGACAAAATAAGGGACAAAAAGTTGAACAAAATGGGCATGTGTCATGTGTTATTAGTGTTAATGTAAAAGTGATGTGATGTGTTGAAAAATAAGATTGTGTGATGTGTCAGTTTTATTAAAATTTTTGTATGAACTTTTGTTCAAATAGCACAACTTTTGCATGTATGAACTATCCACGATAGAGCAGATGATCATTCCTTGTACCTTTGTAAACTTCTCTTTGGTGTTTTCAAGCAAATTTTCAAAATAATCAATTCTTATGGTCAAAGTGAGTTTTCTTGATCCTGACTAGAATCCTAAGTTCTTTTTTGTTTTATTTTATTTTTTGTTTAATACAATTTTGGCAACGTTGACCGGGGGAGGGGGCGGGGCATTTGTATGCACTTTAACGTAGGACATCATCTTAAGAAGTGATGCTTTTAATGACTTGAACTACCATCTTTGATCAAAATATATTGAGTCCTGGCTAGAATCCTAAGTTGGGGTTGTTGTGTTTACCATTTCAGATTTATAGTTTCCAGTCTTTCAAAAGATTGGAAATCTATTTATATTCATATTCTTAAAAATATATTTTGAAAACAAGGAAAAGTTGTGTGAAGAAAATTCAAAATGACATCTTGTCCTTTTCAGCTTTTTAGTGTAAAATTTGAAAATACTGAAAATAAGGAAAATAAATCCTTCTTTTCTTCTTTTCGTATTTACTCTTGAAAGATAAGACTAAAAATGAATTCAAAACCAAAAACTAAAATATAGAGAACAGATAGTCACGATATATTCTGAGTCGAGCCAAAAATTGTGCTCCATTTAGACAGGCTCCGGTTAGTCAAGAAGCATTATGTGTCAGGGTATTCAATGCAGCGTCACAAACTGTGATGAAAAATTGAAAATGAAAGTTAGGTGCCTAGCATGAAAAATAACACATGTCCATTCAAATACACATGATTTTTGGTTCTCCAAATTGCATCAAAAATATGCATTTCATATTCATTTTTCTTATCAGATAACCTGATGTGCAGGTTTTGCCAGGTCTTGCAAAATGCAAGGGCCGATTTAGGGATTTTTTTTTTATTTTTCATTTTTTTAACGGGCTGTAATAATGAAAATTTTTAGTCCATCAGAGGTGATTTTTACTTTTTTTTTTTTTTCCATTTCTTATTTTTTTGGTGGGGCGGGGCCCATTCCTGACTCCATCCTTGGCAAAATTTCTTCAAATGGCAAGGGATCCTGCTCTCTTCCCATTTGGTGTGATGGTTTAGTAACATATAGAAAAGTCCAGTTATCACCGAGTAATATATCAAAACTTAGTGATGATTTTGTAACTCAAAGATAAGTTCATTGATAATTTAGTAATTTCAATGTAAGTGCAATGAGACACTGACTATTAAAATAACGAACTTTGTAATGTGGAAAAACCGGTAAACCACAGCATGCTTGCCATTAGACTATAACGGATGGTTCCTTCAAAAAAATAAAATAACTGGCGGAGTCCGCTTGAGTGACGGATATGTAACACTTTTTCTGTGACAATTAAGTAATGTGTCGAAATTTAACGATGATTCAGTAATTTAAAAGTAAGTTCAATGACTATAGAAGTATTTAACCACATTTTCTTTCTTGCCAAATCATGGTATGAATCAACTCATACCAAGAATTAATTCTCACTCAAACTCATTTCAACTACAATTTATCCATTAAAATAATTTGACACGTAAATTTGTAATTTTTCCTTAATTTTCGACTACATATTCTCTGTCAAAAAAAATATTTTTTTCAAACAATCAATTCTAAAAAATTTAAATCAAACACACGCTTATTTTTTTACATTATTTTAGCAAGAAAATAATATTCACTTAAATTCGTGTATCGTGAGTCAACCTATATGAAATTTTCTAACAGTAGCCAGCTTACTTATGATACTAATCCTAGGCCCAATATACTCACAACTGCCCCACATTTTGCATCTCCATCCCATCACTTCATTGCTAATATTTTAATAGCTTAGGCGAATTGTATCATAAGCTTTTTGTTGAACTATATGGGTGTTTTTTGTTTCTTCTGTGGATGAGAATTCTTCAAACAAAATCATACTAAATTAAAAATATATGGCATGTTCTCTTTATTCTTCTCAAAAAAATTTTTATATATACTATGGGAGACAAACGCGAGAATCTTAACCATTAGAGTACAATTCGAACAACATCTTTATTCTTTTCCGATTGGCTTAGTTTTTGATCTTTCAAAATGTTAAAAACTTTTTTTAAGGTATTTTTATTGTAAAAAAAACTGAAACAACTAAAAACAAGGAAAATAAATTTAATTTTTCAAATTACACGCAAAATACAAAATTAAAAATCTGCATATGAGGGGGGGAATGAGTGAAATTTTTTATTCTCCATTTCGTCCTCATTGAAAATCTTCAAATCACCAACCACATGACCCCTTATGGCGACATCGGCGGGTTAGGGATAGCAATTTGATCCGGTCTGACCGAAAACCAATGGTGCCCTAAATCTGAATAGGGTAAAAAATTTTGTCTCATGGCTTGTTGACGTAGTGAAAGAATGAAAGGAATGTATATTCAAAACAATTCGTTGATTTTGAGAATATTTGAATTGTGATTACCTTCAAATATTTGTTGATTCCTTATAATACTGAATACTTAGAATAACAAAAAAACATTTTCAATGTTTCTATTTCATAATCAAAATCCAACATACTTAAAACTATTAGAAGAATGACTTATTTATAGAATTACTAACTTGTGGAATAAGTCAAATAATAATTAAAGCTTAATAAGATAAGGAATCATATCATATAATATATAATACAACAGTTTTCAAGTGGATTTGATATTCAATTGCAATTGTATTTTTCCCGCCCATAATTTTGCTGACGTCATCATGATGTTACACACTTATCTTCAACCCATTTGAAATGATTTTGTTGATCCCAATCAAATATCTTCTTCACTATCTTGGGTTCTATTTTGAAACCGTCCGATTTGAAGGGATAATATTTGATTCTGGATATTCCTTCTTAGACTCCGCTTTTCTATGGAAACTATATTCTTTAATTTCCTATCCAACTTCCTCGATTACTCATTCTAAAATTATTTAAGTACCTTTCATTGCTGTTTTGAAATGGAGTCCAAGACCCCCAACTTGCTTCTACTTTGGGATGGGGATGACATATATGCTAGATGGCAATTTTTGGTTCGTGTAGTTTCGTAGACGGCATGTACAGTCCCGACGGAGGCCAAAGGAAATCCTCTCCCAACATTATCGTACTTCATGTTTGCAATTTTCTAGTATAAGATTGTGGGTTTTTTTATTATTAAATTTGCATTGTATTGCTACAGGTTTTCGTTTTATTGGCAATCTTTTTATAGTTAATATGATGTTTGTTCTACCTTGTGATATAAGCTATTCTCTATAAATATTTGATTAACTTTCACTCCACTGAATATGTGAGTTTGACCATTGCCTAAAGTGTGACACTTCTAGAAATGATATTTTATATTCTATCCCCAGTCTATATTTTATTGTTCTTTAACTTTTAGAAATCCAACGCATGCTTCAGTAGGCGAGGCTTCAATCTAGCATATGTGACTATCACTAGAAAGAAGTAAGCATGGAAATGCAAGACTGCTCAAGACTGTTCTTACTTTGTAAGACATATATCCATGATAGTTGTTAAATAATATTAGATCAATCGTAGCTCTATATGACAAATCACAGATCAATATTGGACTATTTTTAATATAGTTCTATGAGTTTATTAGAATTTTTCTGTTTCTGTGAATGCACACTTAAATTAATAAGTTTGGAAAATCAAGGAACAAACGCCTCATTATCTATGAGGCTCCTATCTCACTGAACCGGCACCTACCTTTTCCTAAAAATGGTTCACTATCCTCGCCCAATGGGTTTTTGCTTGCTTCACTGCAGGCGGGCCTTAAGTTTCAATATTTTTTATTAGGTCAACCATGCCTACAATTTCTGTCCACTTATATTATATACATGAAGGAGAAATTGGGAATATGCTTACCATTTGTCTACTATACTGGATTACATATTTTTTTCATAGATATTAATTATAGATAACTGTCGTACAATATCTATCCAGTGTCTCAACTGAGTAATTTTCTCTACTCTCAATTTGCCTGGGTAGGGGACTTTTGTCTTGTGAAGTTCTCTCTCTCTCTTTCTCTCTCTCTCTCTCTCTCTCTGTGTGATAGTATTCGTTTAGCAAATTTGAAGATGTTTTCACAAAATGTTAACGATTTGTAATGGTTAAGCATCTCAAGTATTTTCCACATCACTTTGAGCGTCATCTAAATCCTTTGAAATTGTTCTTTTTCTTTCATCAAATTAGTTATGTTCTTTGTCTAATTCATTTCGCCACATTTGTTCACAGTGATCATTGTTAAGCATCCCATTGTTAAGTATTTATAATTGCCAAGCATCTCAAATATTTATTAATTGCAACTAATCATTAATATAGTGTATGCACGGTGAGGTGTCACTGTCCATATAGAAGACCCATGCAGCAAAGTTCTATGAAGCAGAAAATTTTGATATTTGTTTTCTTTGTTTAGTCAATAAGATAATAAACAAAATATATTTTACTTGCTCCTTCTAATAACACATCATGACCCTATATACATGTTCGTTATTTATATCAATTCTCTTCCATTCATACTCCAAGTTTTATTAACTTTATCTTCATATATATATATATATAATGTCAGTTTCAATGACATCTAATATAGATAATTGATTACATACGTACCCATGCAATTATACGTAGGTTGATTATGCTTTATAATTGATTCCACTTTATTCAAAACAAAAACCAGGACGGACACAATTATGATATAATTTATGCATTTCATTTACGTAGAGCTCTACTCTTGCAACGCAAATCAACTAAGTAGTTAAGGTTGTAAGATAACAATGCAAATCTGAGCTCTTAAGATTCCAAATGCAAATCAACTAAGTAGTAAAGGTTGTAAATCAACTAACAACGCAAGATGACAATGCAAATCAACTAAGTAGTGAAGGTTATAAGATAACAACGCAAATCAACTAAGTAGTTTCCATCATATTAAATGGAAACTTAGTTTAGAATAACTGAGAGCAAATCAACTGATTTATTTTCTTGACATCTATGATCTAATTTGAAAATCTTTGTGATTGTTTTTTTAATCTTTTTTTCTATATCATTTATGTTGCAACATTTAGGTTGTAGATGATGCAAATAATTTATTTTTTTACTCTTTTTTTCTCTATAGATGTGAAGTTTGTAAAATATTGGTTGAATACTAATTGATTCTTAATTATTCTTGAATTCATACATTGATATTTTATTTTGACGAAGAATAACAATGAATTTTAATGAAAACTTTGTGAACAAATAGACATGAAATCCACAAGAAGAAAAAAACTTCACAAAAAAATTACTATCTACGTCCCGATTATTTGGTCTCATTTTCTTTTTTAGGATGCCTCTCATATATTGTTTACTTTCTATATTAAAAGTCTAACTTGCATTTCTTTACAAATATATCTATATTTAATACTATAACTATCAATTTTGAATTCTACTCATAAAAAGAGTATATTGGGAGGGTGCGTTCTTATAAGTATGAAAATTTTTAATTGAACGATTATCGAGCAAGTATGAATATGTACATGCTCGATACATTATACTGTTAACTAATAATATTAAATAAGTTAGATGATTTAAAAGTAAAATATAATAAAGCATTAATCGAGTACATAAGCGGGTAACTATTAGTATATTATTAATAAAATATTAATTTAACGTGTCAAATACTAAATCAAAACTGTATATTTACTGATTTTGTTATACAAATCCGATGACACGTATATTTTCAATATTTTATAATTCATTATTATTGATTTTTTTAAAATTAGTCTTTCCGTACAACGCACATGTGAGAGGCTAGACTCATGGTTGCAATAGAGGCTAAATAAGTTAGATGATTTAAAAGTAAAATATAGTAAAGCATTAATCGAGTACATAAACATGTAACTATTAACATATTATTAATAAAATATTAATTTAACGTGTCAAATACCAAATCAAAACTATATATTTACAGATTTTATTATACAATTCCGATGACACGTATATGTTCAATATTTTATTATTCATTATTATTGAATTTTTTTGGAATTATTCTTCCCATGCAAGGCACGAGTGAGAGGCTATACTCATGGTTCTAATAGTTGCTTGTGATTTGATTATTTGACTGCTAATTATCACAACTTTATATAGGTTGGACGTGTGAACTTGCACAGCGTGTTTGAAAGAGACCCAGAATTATAGACTCAGTTATACACGATGTGAATTCGCATATCAATTTATAATTTTATACAATGCAACTGGTATATTGTACTTTATTTATTACATGATTTTCACACACATGTCAATTTTGATATAAATATACATTATAACTCTACATGTGCAACGCACGGGTAAAAAAATCTAGTAATAATCAAATTCTAAACCTAAAAGAAATAAGAATTAACATACTAAAAAAAATCCTACACTGACTAGGAAACCTGATAAATATTGACTCTATTACTCCATCATCCTCTTGGGGTCGAGAAGATTCGTCATCCAATTTAGAACATAAGGATCTTGTATCATCAATAAAGGACTACACAATCGAAAGAGCACGTCCCTTGCCGCCACGACTGTCGCTCATGCAACTAGTGCCGCCACCTATAGTTGCTTCCCAAGCATCATTACCGGTATCGGCGATCTCCCAACATGCCGCGCCATGATCTCCTAGCTGCTGACTGGTCAAGATCTCCCATATTTTGGCTTGTTGGGCCTCCAATGAAACCATTCATTGTGTTAACAAGTTGATCTGACAGATCTAAACACCATTCCCATCAACTTTATCAGGAAAAGCATTGGTACTAGGTTGTCTCTTTGGAGACATCTTCTCAGAGCGTAGACTGGGTTTTGATACTAACTGACGTAGCAGAAGCGTGAAAAGAATGAATATTCAAAGACAAATCATTAATTCTGGGAGTACCCGAATTGTAATCACCTTCAAATATTCATTAATTCCTTCTAATACAGAATACTTGAAATAACAAAGAGACATTCTCAATGTTTCTATTTCATAATCAAAATCTAACCTACTAAAAACTAATACAGGAATGATTTATTTATAAGACCACTACTTTTACAATAAGTGAAATAATAATTAAATCTTAATCTTAGTAACGCAAGAAAGAATAAGAAAGAATAATAATAATAATTAAATCTTAAACATAGAAGGAAGAAAAATTATAATACTAAATAAAACCCTAGACAGATTGGGAAATATGACAAAGGTCGACTTCTATTACTCCATCATCCATTCACATAGCGGAAGCGCGAAAAGAATGAATATTCAAAAACAATTCGTTGACTCTGGGATTACCCGAATTGCAATGACCATCAAATATTCGTTGATTCTTTATAATACTAAATACTTAGAAATTAGAATAACAAAGAGATATTCTTACTGTTTCTATTTCATAATCAAAACCCAACATGCTAAAACTAATACAATAATGACTTATTTATAAGACTACTAACTTGTAAAATAAGTTAAATAATAATTAGATCCTAATCTTAATAACACAAAGAAATAATAATAATTAAATTCTAAACATAAAAGGAATAAAAACTAGAATACTAAATAAAATCCTAGACAAACTGAGAAACACGATAAAGCTCGATTTCCATTACTCCATCATCCTCCCAACGGTCAAAAAGATTCGTCGTCAAATCTAAAGCATGAAGATATTGTATGGTCAACAAAGGATTCCACAATCGTAGGAGTACGTCCCTTGTCGCCATGACTCTCTTGCGTGCAACCAATTCCGCCACCTGCGGTCGATGGCCAAGTATCACTGCCCGTATCTGAGATCATTCCCTTGAGCTTCATCAGGAAAAGTATCGTTAGCCGGTTGTCTCCCTATAGGCATCTTCTCTGATGTGACAACCATTAAACTCAAAAATAATAATGTGTGGTATGGGAAAATTGGACCTTGCAAAATGTATTGTTTGTAAAGAAAGCTTTTTGTGTAGGTAGCAAGACTTGTGTACTAGCGACTTAAGAAGATGAACATATTCTCTAAGGAATGAGGTTTTATAGCCTGTTTGGTTAGGAGGCTAAGTTGAACATTTATGTGTGTTAATTTTGTCTCACTTAGCATTTATTTTCTTTATTTCTCATAATTAATGATGCATGTTTCACAAATCACTCTCACTCTACTTAAATAATGATACATGTTTTTCCCAAAAAAATAAAGAATTAGTCATACATGTTGATTGTGTTCCATAAAATTTTATATTATTTATCTCCTAATTTTTCTTAAATTGCCCACCTAGGAAATAACAACACGAGTCTTGATTGTAAAAATTACCATTTTTCGTTCCCTCCCAACCATACTAGGTTTTATATATTTTTTTTTGCAACCCCTTGGTTTTATATTTTTATTGTTATTAAAATATAAGATAGTGTTTTTATTTATAGCGTATCTAAATATATAGATAATTAATAATGAATGATTAGTATATATAGTCATTTTATTCACAAATATTTTGATAGATATAACAAAAAACTGGCTAAAATGTGGCATAATTAGTAAAATAGTGTTAGAAAATATAAATAAAATTACTTTACTTAAACGATTTCAAAATTTAGGGTTGTCTATAACAACTCACTTTTGTATTAAAACGATTCATTAGGAGTTTTCAGTCCGTGGAACCAACATGCCAAATGTTCACCTACCTACTACGTGTGAATTAAATGCACAACTACTCAACAATGATTTTGAATCTCGGTTCATTAATACAAATAGGTTCATTAATAAATAGATGATGTATCAGTTATTGCGTTGGCACGATTTCTATCACATTCATGTGAAATTGCCAATTTTTTAACACCTCACCTAATAAATATTTGCCAAACACCCTTCATTTGAACCTCACACAAGCTACACGGCAAGCCGGAAAATGAAAAATTTATCATTAATAATTAAGAAAATAATATAAAGGGACACGTAGCAAACACCAATTCTTGAATCTTGATTTATTATTATTATTTTTTAGATCGATAATTATTATTTGGATCTCAATTCTTGGCTGTGCATAGAAGATTGTATTTTATTTTATTTATTATTATTATTATTATTTATTTATCACTTTGCATTATTTATTATTACTTTACATGACCAATAAAATCTGCTTATTTTCATCTAAAAGTGAATAAAATCATTCACAATGCATGGATTGGCTCAAAGATAAAAGAGGAGGGGCCCCCGGGGGGGTTGTTCATGGTCTTTAGACTAAAAAAAAAACTTCTGTCAAACTTCTCGATGGATATATATTAGACACACATGTAAATTCTCAATGATTTCTCACTACATAGATATTTGGTAATATAAATTTTCTTAAACATCTGACGAGAGATCGAGACTCTTTCAAATCCCTTTAAAAATTGGGAAACAAGAAACAGTCATAAATAGGTTTCTAGTTCTACTCAACTCAACTTTACCCCCTTCATACTTTTGATCTTTCAAAAATCAATGCCTAATGAATTTGGTAGACTTTCTTTTGAGAGATCTGCAAACTGGTTGGAAATCGGTTTATATTGAAAATTAAGGGTGAGCAAATTCGTAATCAAAAAGCAAGATTCTCATTCATGATTTACCTAATGAAAAATTATTAGATCAACCTAAAATTGATTCTCCCATTAAGAAGAGCCAAATCCTCAGGGAAGTCTCTGACATAATATATAAACTTACTTCTTTTAAAATTTATATAGGAATAAGTTTAAAAAAAATTATATTAGCCTATTAAGTGGCCGTTTGATTCTCATTATTAACATGAGAAATTATAATGAAGTAAAATGAGCGGTGTAGATTTAATAAAAGTTTGAAATTTGTGGTTATGAATGAGCAGTTGTCAAATCAGTGGTATGTGAAATTACAAAAAATAATTCTAAAATTTGTAATCTTTTTGTGTTACAATCCGTGTAAGTTAAATTCATGGATCCGCTACTGGTTGAGATTTAGCTGCTTAAACCTTTTAAACCTATGAAATCAAAGAAAGTGACGATACATAAAAGCAAACTTGGTGGAACCTAGATGTTGCAATTGATCTCTAGTTTCCATGAAATCCGCTGCCCACAAATAGTCACAATAACAAAGAACGATCATATTGAATGAATTGGAGATTTAGCATTTAGAGTTTGTCGATCTCAATCAATTCATATTCTCAATTGTGAAATTTTTTGATTATTATGTAAATTGAACTATTTTTACAGTAAGAGGTAAGAAAATTGATCAGGGAAACTACCTAACTAAAAAAAAAAAAAAGAGAGAGAGGATACACTTGGGCTTGGAGGCTCGGTCCATCCTTCCCCTCTCTACGTCTAATGATCTTTACGGTTTAAACTCTTGGTCTACTGTAGTAATATGTGAATTAAATACCGCAATAAATTCAAATACAACTATTCATTCAATTAATTAAATTAATTGTTACGTTATTTAGTTGATCGTTTCTTTATCTTTTGAATTTCATAAATCACGTTAGATCTTATTTTTTGGGTTTTTCCCCCCCTAAGTGGCAACAACTTAAAGAAAAGAAGAATGCACAACATCCATATGAAAACTACTGGCAATGCATCTGTTTCATGCTAGTAAAGTACATGAAGTGTCCATAATGACAAGCAAACTCAGTCCTCAACTTTTTATATTCCGTGAAGTCAAGTCCCACTTTCTTTGTTCCTAAGGTGTATAGATCTTTAAATATATTGTATTGTATATACTTAAACTAATTGACCTTTCAGTTAATAAAAGAAAGAATAATCAATTATTATTATTATTATTATTAATTATTATTATTATTATTATTAAATTGCCAGCGTAGGCACATCAGGTAGATGACTGATTAATGACGATGAAGAAAATAATACGATGAGAGCGTCCACATTGATAGTATTAAAATTAACTATATACATAAGTAAAAAGTAGAGTTGTTAGTGATTGTCAATTGACACTTAATCAAGTTAAATTTAACTATTAATTTGTGCCACATTGGTGATTCTAAATAAGAGTGTTAAATTTAGTCACCAATTCAATAGTCAAATAGTGGAGTAATCACAATTTATTTAAAACAAAAAAGAAGAAATAATATCACATAAAGTGTTAAATTTGTTATTAACTTTAACAATAAAACTAACAACTTGTTAAATTAAATGTTTTTAACAACTACTTTAACACCACTAACGTAGGTTGTTTTTTGAGTTGTTAACTAACAACTCCACTAACAACTTACTTTAACACTACCAATATGGATGCTCTATAATCAATAGAGAAATTTCATCATAGGTACTCAACTAATATCAAGCAGCAAATTAGTCGACAACCTCAAAAGAAAGAGCAAGTCATTCCTTAGTCTTGCCAACCATGTAATAAATTACTAATATATAAGATAAAAACTAAATAAATAGATCAAACAACCATTTTCCCCCACCCACTTATCCCGAATTCTGATCTAACATCATATATATGTATCATATGGTGCCATATAATAATATGGTAGGCATCAAAACATGTCACATAGGAAACTACAATCATGTGGTGTGCCATGATATATATACGTCACATAGTCGTATGTCGCAATATAATGTGATACATTTAGCGCTAGATCATTTTTACACTTATCCCCAACTCATATTTACCTGCATGTAATTTAATTCCATCCAAGGAAGTAATAAAAATCCCAATAGATGAGCGCATGTCTGAGACAAGAACCTACCTTCATAATTTGAACACTTGACGACCACCGAGATCTACACCATTGCCTACACTCTTTCCCTAACGACGCTCTTCCGATCTGTTAAAAATCCGTCGGAAATTTTCGACGGCCAAAGAAGTGGTCGGAAATTTCCCTTATGTTTTGTGGTGGGAGATCGGAACTACCAAGTGTCTATTATGCCATCTCTTAAGTTTTGCATTATTATATTAGTGTAGCATCATTACCTTAAACAATATGAATAATGTTATGTAATACAAGTGGTACTTAGTACCAGTCTATGTGGCATCTAATGTGTCATTAAATGATAAGTGAAATTAAATGAATAAATAAATGATCCACTTAATTCAACTTATCATTTAGTGCCATCTTGATGTGGTGCCAAGTACCAGTATTGCTAAGTAATATTACTTAAATAATATATATTTTGTTGAATAAGGATCATGTAACCTCTAAATATAAAAAATAAAAATATACATATATATATGAAAAACGACATAGAATTTCAGAAAATGAGGTTCAAAATAAAATAAAAATAAAAAGACAATATTGAAAATTGCATCTAAATAGAAAAAACTTGAGTAATGATCTAGTATCAGACGTCTGACAACGTTATACTGTCATATGCTTACGTGGCCTGTCAGATATGCCACATTACTGGGTATGACATGACATGCCAGATGATATATATATTTAACACACCACGTAAGCGTCTGTCGCTAGACGTCTGGTATTAGATCATTTTCAGAAAAAACTCGCCTAACCATTCACCAATAGTCTACTATAGTTACCTCATCAAACATTTCTAGTGGCATATGGGTTTCGAGTTTGGGCAATTAAAGAATCAAAATCGAGTTATAAGTTTCTGGTTTAGGAATTCGGTTCCAATGGTGTCAAAAACCGTTGATGATTTTGCCAGTTCAATTCAGTTATTTCGGCCCGACCACACAAGAAAATATTTTCATGTGGATCATCATACTCTTCCCATGATCTTTATGGTTTACAATTTGTTCACCTATGTGGTGGTTTCTTGGCAAGCAGCCCGCAGTATCCGTGTGCGCAGAACCACCGACCCATCAAAGGTTACTTTGGTCATTTCACTTTCACACCTTGCCGCTTCGCCTTCATTGTAACTAATTGTAGTAAATAATTAATTAAAAATAATAGAAAAAGGAAAACTTTCAAGAATTTGACAGTTCAATACTCGGTTTACGTGTGCGTGTGTGTGTATATATACGGGGGAGATGTTCACGTCTCTCCTTGCTTTTCGCAATTGAGTCATTTGTTTTCTTTCATTAGTTGGTTTCAAGCATTTTCCTCTCACTCTCTGTTTCCCTATCTTGAGGGGAATTTTTCAACTTTTGTCGCCATTTGTTCCTAGTTGGCGTCCGCTTGGTGGAATTGGAATCTGATCTAAATTATTAAAGAATGTAAGTGATTACCAGATTCGTTTCCCGTTTTGTGTTTAAGATTTAGTTTTGTGATCTGGGTTTTTGTTGATTCGTTTGAGTTTTTTTTTTTTTTTTTACTCTTGCTCGTGTAATTACTTAATGTTAGCAAATCATCATTGATTTGTTTCTATTTGATTTCGGGGGAAGATTTACCTTTTTGATCTGGGTTTTTGTTGATTATTAAATTTCTTGTGACTTGATGTTAGCAGACGGCCATTTCTTCAGATAATCTGGATCTGTACTTGGATAAACTTGAGCATATGTATTTTTGTTTCTGCTGTCTGAACAGTGTCATTTTGTGTATAGGAGATTAAATGCTTTGATTTTAAGAATTTGCTGTTTGGAACGATTTGAATTTATACATGATATGATCGGATCTGAAAATATTAAGTCGATCTGCATTGAGTAGTTGGATGCTGATGCTTTTTATGGCATTTTAATCAATTTCTTATTGGGATTTATTTGTTATTGGAGCAATTTACCATTTTTTGACCATTTCCCGGTTTGGTGGAATTGTTGGTGCTGAATCTTCCCTGTGATTACTGGTGCATCTATGATTAGATCTGACATTTTCTTGTTCGTTGGTGTCTTTGTTCTCACTTGCAGATATTGAGTTATAATGACGACATACGCCCCGAAGAATATCCTTATTACCGGAGCTGCTGGATTCATTGCATCTCATGTTGCCAATAGGCTCGTTCGAAACTATCCGGACTATAAGATTGTTGTCCTGGACAAACTTGATTACTGCTCTAATCTTAAGAATCTCCTTCCCTCGAAACCTTCCCCTAACTTCAAGTTTGTTAAGGGGGACATTGGTAGCGCTGATCTTGTCAACTACCTTCTGATTACTGAGAACATTGACACTATAATGCACTTTGCAGCTCAGACCCACGTTGACAATTCTTTTGGTAACAGTTTTGAGTTCACCAAAAACAACATTTATGGCACCCATGTCCTCTTAGAGGCTTGCAAAGTTACCGGACAAATCAGAAGATTTATCCATGTAAGCACAGACGAGGTGTATGGAGAGACTGATGAGGATGCTGTTGTAGGAAATCACGAGGCATCACAGCTTCTTCCCACAAACCCATATTCAGCCACTAAAGCTGGGGCCGAGATGCTTGTTATGGCTTATGGTAGATCTTATGGATTGCCGGTCATAACCACCCGAGGAAATAATGTTTACGGTCCAAATCAGTTTCCGGAAAAGCTAATTCCTAAGTTTATCCTTTTGGCCATGAGAGGAAAGCCTCTTCCCATTCATGGGGATGGTTCTAATGTGCGAAGCTATCTCTACTGCGAAGATGTCGCTGAGGCATTTGAAGTTGTTCTTCACAAGGGAGAAGTTGGTCATGTTTACAACATTGGAACAAAGAAGGAGAGGAGGGTGATTGATGTTGCCAAAGACATATGCAATTTATTTAACATGGATCCAGATAAAAGCATCCAATTTGTGGATAACAGGCCATTCAACGATCAGCGGTACTTCCTTGATGATCAGAAGCTGAAGAATCTGGGTTGGTTTGAGAGGACCACATGGGATGAAGGGTTGAGAAAGACCATGGAGTGGTATACCAGCAATCCTGATTGGTGGGGTGATGTATCTGGGGCACTGGTTCCTCATCCTAGAATGCTCATGATGCCTGGTGGAATCGAAAGACTGGATGGAGGTGAGAAGGATGAATCTGGAAATTCTCCACCCTCAGCCAACTCTAACCAGACCCACATGGTGGTTCCTGCATCCAGGACTGTTGCGGGTCAAAAACCGCCATATAAGTTCTTGATCTATGGTAGGACTGGCTGGATTGGCGGCTTGCTTGGAAAATTATGTGAGAAACAGGGGATTCCATACGAGTATGGAAAGGGACGCCTGCAGGATCGTTCACAGCTATTGGCTGACATCCTCAGTGTTAAGCCAACTCATGTTTTCAATGCTGCAGGTGTGACTGGTAGACCCAATGTTGATTGGTGTGAGAGTCACAAGACAGAGACAATTCGCACCAATGTTGCTGGTACACTGACCTTAGCTGATGTATGCAGAGAGCATGGACTACTGATGATGAACTTCGCCACAGGTTGTATATTTGAATATGATGCTGCGCACCCGGAAGGTTCTGGCATTGGATTTAAGGAGGAAGACAAGCCCAATTTCACAGGATCCTTCTATTCCAAAACAAAGGCCATGGTAGTTTCCACCCCGTTGATCCTCTTTATTGACGTATACTGCAAGTTTATTTATTATCTGCATGTATTTCTTTAATGGCGCTGTATGCACAAGTGTGAGTTACTTAGTATATGTTCTATTGGACTTGCCAATCAGGTGGAGGAGCTCTTGAAAGAATATGATAATGTCTGTACTCTCAGGGTTCGAATGCCAATATCTTCTGATCTGAGCAACCCAAGGAACTTCATTACAAAGATTTCTCGGTACAACAAGGTGGTTAACATTCCCAACAGCATGACCATCTTGGATGAGCTTCTTCCAATTTCAATAGAGATGGCAAAGAGGAATCTCAGGGGCATATGGAATTTCACAAACCCTGGCGTTGTCAGCCACAATGAAATCTTGGAAATGTACAAAAAGTACATTGATCCAGAATTCAAATGGGTTAACTTCACCCTCGAAGAACAAGCTAAGGTAATTGTTGCTCCTCGAAGCAACAATGAAATGGACGCCGCCAAATTGAAGAAAGAGTTCGCCGACTTGCTTCCAATCAAGGAGTCCTTAATTAAATATGTTTTTGAGCCTAACAGGAAGACCCCTGCCGCATAAAAGTATTTTAGATTACATGTCGGAGTGCTAGTCCTCAAATTTTTTTTACAAGATGATGTGGTAAAGGTGGTTATCATTGTATTTTAGCCTGTTTTGCCCTTATATTTGCTCATTTTTAGAATAATTTTACATTATAGAATCTGGGACAGTGACCAAGTGACCATTATGGTTTTATTTTCCCCCTTCTGAACCACTTAAAAGTTTGCTTGATGCTGTTATTATAAAACAAAAAGCCCACGTGTACTTTGATCATTCTGTTGCCATCTGGGAGGCATGATGAGGTGTAATAGTCGATATTTATATGTTAATCTTTTGTTTGAAAAATAATATGAATTTTGTTTCCATCGCAAGTCAGAATCAAACAGCCTTCGATGTTAAAATTCCCCAATGACTATGCAATTTACCTGCGCCTTTTCTCAACCTCGTAGGGGACAATGTCCACCCCCGACTCAGTCAACCGCGGGCACCAAATCTTCTCATTTTAGTCACCATTCAAAATGATCACCGCCAGTTTCCCAGGTTGCCAGCCAACTTCTGGTGCAACAATATACATTCTAGCACAATTATACCGACAGGCAAGCCTTAGTGTGTTTCTTTATTAAGATTTGGTTCCTCTATGAATGTGCAAAACTGAAGACGTTTTGCGGTGCTAAAGCAACAGAGTAGTTAACATATAAGGGGTTAGACAACACAACAGCATGGTTACTTGAGGTTCAAGACCATAGGCATCATGGACTTGATCAAGATGATATGTTTCAAGATGCTGCTGCCATTTCTTTGAGAAATGCAACGACGTCATCTGAAGTCTTGAGAAGATATCGGGCACTTGTGCGAGTTCTACCAACAGCACAAGAAAAATAGTTCTCCTTTTTCAGATCAAGTACATTCCATGAGGTATTTTCTGGTGATGATCGGCGGCTACTGTTGGTTGCTTTCTTGTCTGGGTTTGGTCCAGAATGTTGACCCTTACCCTGAGTTTTGGAGCTGTTTCTACCAGAGGGGATCTTTGGAGATGACCTTCTCTCTGTAGCAAGCTTCATTGCATCAGTTGCTCTTGTTCTTTGGACACTGATGGTATCAGGGGGAAGTTCTGGCTCAAAAAAGGTGTACACGTCCTCGTCCTGAAATTTGAAAATAAAAAGGCAGAAGTGGAAGAAATAAGAGGCATATATGATTCCTATAGAAAAATTCTAATTTATCTTTTTCTAAAGCACCTTTTGCACAAAGAGGACATGCTTCACGATGTCTAAAACGAAAAAGGACATGCTATACAACTTCCTATCAATAAATGATCTTCCCCATCCCCTCTACCACGAAAAAGTCAATTGGTTTGCTACCAGAGCGCGATTGATTAGTTACAACTAGACTAAAAGGCTAGAACTGAGAATCTCCCAATTTGGTTATAGAAATATCTTTTCCATAATAATAAGCGACGGTTGTCACCAAGTACTGACAAGTGACTATGTACACGCTTGCCGCAAAGTGAATAAACAATGGCAAGGAGCAGCCAAAGCATCCAAGTATGAGATGTTCATGTGTATACATGAGCATTCATTTTGAATATCGTTACTTCAAGAGATATCAAACTCTTCTAGTGGCCCAATAAATGCGGAAATCCTCTAGTCTCCCATGTATACCTCTAGTCAATAAATTTCAATAGAGACTGTATGTAAATATTGAAACTACAAGATAATATTCTTTTTTTTTTTTACTTTTTTTCATTTTTTAATACTCCTAGTAGTCTGGTTTGCAAACTGCTAGCTGCTTATTTTAGGCCTTCGTGCAGTACAAAGTTGGATTTCAAGGTGAATAATAATAGTCTTAGGAATTAAAATAAGCAAGTCTCCAGGGAGTCCTTCTATAGAACTAATGATTAGTTCTGTTAATATACCAATACAGCAATAAAATGCAAGAAACCATTAGTGGTTTTGGTTCTTTAGAAATTTTGCGTCTCCAGGAGTGGTAGGCCAGTTGAAAAATCAGTCTAATCTTGTAAAACTACTGTGGAAAATAGTCGTTGAACTAACCCAAGTACGCAGTAGTATTAAAGTTAAACCCACAGCAAAAAGATTATGCCAAAAAAAAAAAAAAAAAAAGAAAAGAAAAGAAAAGCTTGAAGCGAGAAAGATGAGAAAATATACCTTCCCAAGGAAATGGCCTATGCACAAAACATAATCTATTGGAGTATAAATGGATTTGCTGTGAACTATCTCTCCAAGTATACGATCAATAGCTGCTCCCTGGACACAGGAGAGATAATAAGATTAGAACTACACAAATTATTTTTTATCCGCAGTGTGTAATAACAAGGCTTCACACAGGTAATCCAAGATTTCAATTATTAGAGATGATAGTTACCTTTGTAACACCAACTGCTCGCACCTCAACTGAGCGGCTTCCTTGGACTACATCAACAGATGAGTTAGAAATTGGACCAGTCCAAAGATGCTGCAACATGTCTCTAGCTTGTAATCTTCCAAATTCAACATCTGAAATTACCGTGGGAGAAAAGCACATTAACAAAAAGATGATCAATTGGTAAGAAGACAAAATCACTGAACTTGGTTACCTGCATACTTGTAGTTCCATACAAGTGAAGTTTCCCGACGCTCACAGTGTGACCTTGGGGTTCTTTCAGTGAAATACTCGAAAACATGCTATGGCAAAAGAACCAAGTTATTTAGAGGTTGCACATAGATAATTGAAGATATAACTAAGGTATCACATACCTTTACACTGTCAACCCAGTCCATATTTAAATGCTCTGGCATTGTTGTCATCCATTCTCCCTTAGTGGAACGCAAAAACATTCCATTCTCTGCTGCTAACCACATGTTGTACTCGCTAAAATTCTGTAAAAGCAACCAGTTCAGTAATAAACGTAAAGGCACTAGTTGAGAGAAGAGAGGATAAAGCTTACGTCATCTAAGACACTCCTGCCACTTCCACTGAGGACTACAATTGTTGTATTTGGGTCCTTGCAAAGCTTTATGAGAGTTTCTTTCAGATCGGGATGCAATTTCAACTCCATTTCTTTAATTTGATCTCCGCCTCTTCTTCCAGGAGTGTCGATTGGTTCAGTTAGTGTAGCATTGAAACCCTGTTTATTAACAAATAAGATAAAAGTTCTTCCCACTTGTTGATCGATGATTGTCTGATATAATACCATACTCGCAAGTAATAATAGTACATTTCGATCAGATTAGGCATGCTGCTTGTGACATATTACTCCTCTTCGAGAGATCTGCTTATAATTTCAAAAACACGATGGCATTTATTATAGTCAGAGAACTGATGTGGAAAAGTGTCTAATATATAAGGAACTTAATAGAATTGGCTAACCACGAATTTCCCTTCTAGGAGGGCCTTCAATAATTTCTAATTTTGAACCATCCTACTTGTCAAGCAACTAAAGCTAATGCTAATTTTCCTACCAGTTGGTATATTCAGTTGGCCTACATTCCAGCCGTTCTTCACAATCTCTGCAGTTATGGTTTATTTTACTGAAAATTGAATGTGATGGGTCATTGAAACCAGTCGAAACATCCAAAGAAAATCGAGTCTCATGTATTAATGCAATAACTGCTGATTAGTAATCAGAACAGGTTTTCTGTCACTAGATAGAGCCAAAAAATAAAAAAGTGTTAACCTTTGTTTCTCTCAACAAAAATATGTTCTATTTCTAATTCCAAGAAAGGAGATACAAAATTGTCTCGAAACATTTTCTGCATTTCAAAATCTAGAGAATAAGATGAAGGATTTCTGCATTCTCCACTGTCCATTTACTATTCTAACCATCTTCTGCCCCACCTTTTTGCCACATGTATGGACTTTTGCATCAACCAAGTGCAAAACTCGATCGAAAGCCACACAAATATACAAACTGATGGACGTATGCTTTCCAAGTACTTAAACGCACTCCATATCAGATTGAAAATAGAAAAATTAAAGGTACAGAATGAGAATTTTTTATGAAAAATAGTGCACTAGTAAGCAGGTTATCTATATGTGATTTGAACACGTGTTACAGTAGTTAAGTATTTACTTTCCGGGCGGGAGGTCCCAGGTTCGAATCACACCTACCCCTCCCCTATTATCCCTCCCCTCCCTATCTCCCCTTGTATCTCCAAAAAAAGACGTGTGCTCTTCCGATAAATAAATAAATAAAATAAAAGAAAGGGGAAGAAGCAAGTTATCTATATAATATCAGATAAGGATACATCTAAAAGCCCAAGGTTTTTCTATTTGGTAATTCTGATTTTTATTTACTAGGGGACTATTGTCAGTCAAGAAGGAATTACAGCTAGAAAATTGTATGTACTAGCTCCAAGAAGAGGGATAAGAACAAAAACACAAAAAAACCCCAAAAAGAAAAACAAAAATAAAAAAAGGAAAAAGAAAAGAAACAAAGAAAGGAGGAAAAGCCAAAAGTGTACTACTGTTGAGCTCAGCAAAAATTCTGAAACAACTGAACAAGTAGAATAGAGCATACCAGTATAAGTAATCGATTCTTCGATTGCAAATAGCGCTGAATTGCATCACTGACAAGAAGTTGCGGTGGAACTTGTCTTATTCTCTGCTGAGCTTCTATAACAGTATCATTTAGTTCACTGCAAAACTATCAATTGAGTGAATACCTAATATGAAAATCAAACCTTGGAACTCACTCACATAGTCATCAACTATGGTTGTCAAAAAAGTAACAACATTCCTGCATTTAAATTAATATGTTTCTGAGCTGTAGTTTCCTGGCATAAGTTCTTCATTCAGACAAAAATTTACAGAAAAACAGGTGAATGCATCCGGATTTTCACATTTAAATGCAAAATAACTTGTTTACAAAGAAATGCCGTTCAATGCTGATAACTTGATTAATTTACTTACCATATTAAGATTTGGGTTGAATTGTCTTCATCTCAACTATCTATCAGATGTCACAAGAAGAATATCTGGGATGATGTCACCTCACACTCCAACATGGTACCAAACCTTTTACTATAGCACTTACAGTAACTCAAACCGTTTAGACAAAACTATCGCAAAATGAGATTCTAGTTATCTTTCTTATTTTTCACTGTTCATTATGGAAAAACTGTTCTAATGAAAATTCATCATATATGCTAATATGAATTTTGCAAATAGTGATAAACACAGGGCATTTAATTCATATTAAAACAGGATTTTGTTCAACCATCAACACTGATTTACAGTACAGATGTTCTCTGGAGATCAAATAGAAGCTAATCTTTGCAAGTTAATCATTCACACAGAAATAGATAAATAAAAGATGGAGAATTGATTCTCACTGTTCCTACCATCTTTAATTTTTTTCTAGAAACATGTGCCACATATCCAATGGCGGAGCCATGGGCTATTATAAGACTGGGCCGAAAGGGTGAGTCGTATATTACGCATCGCTAAATTACCTTTACATATAATTTTTTTTTTTTAAAATAAACTAAAATGGAAAGTTTTCCAGTTTGGGGAATTTGGGGGAGGCCGGGGCCCAACATGGCCCCCTAGCTCCGCCAGTGCACATATCTCTACTCGAAGTTATTATGTAGACTCCAGCTTAGCATTGTAAGAATTTTCTGCATTTTCGCCTTGTGCTAAGATAAATGCAAATAGTCCAGCAATATAAAAGGTGGTTGGAAACCTTCTGACTCCTCAAACATTGTCCCATAATAAAAGTTCCTCACACCGAAGTTTTATTTATTTATTTATTTTTATTTTATTTTTTTTGAAAGGCACACCTAAGTTGGCTGTACGGCTTATGTCATTTTCACGTGCTCACAAAAAACAAAGAGATGGACCGAGTCGAGGAAAAATACTTGACATGATTCCTGAGGAACAATCTACGAGGCAAACCAAAAATGTTTTATTGTGCAAAAAAAGATTCAGAAACATCTCTTTAAATTTTTTTTTTAAAAAAAAAAGGAGGTTTAGAATCACAAAGAATATACTCCCAAAAATATATACAGAAAAAGTTAAATAAGGGCTAAAATAGCCATGATAGTTTTTGCCTCTTCAACCGACAGTTCCTGCAAGTTTTATATAACTTCCCATTACAAGTTGTTCACTGATTGCTTATGCCATACATTGAAAATAATAGAAGATTTACTCAAAGGTTACTAATTTCAAGTTTTTTTATGACAGCAGCCACACAACTTAGTCCTTACATGACTATGTACAATTGTAATCTTCTGTGACAGATGCATCAAGCAAAGACCAATATCTTTCCCTACAACAGGCAATAATTAGACTTCTGGATGGCTTTATTTTTTAACTTTGAAGTGCAAAAATCCTCATTAGAGTACTCTATGTTTATAGGTGAACTACAAATATGCCCCCAAATCATGTATATTTCTTCTATGTTTAGCTGAATGATGTTAAGATTGCCCAGGATCTGAAAGAAACTTCAAAGAAAATAGTTTGAATTCTTAACAAATTTAATCAAACGGCCCAAGGAAGCAAGGCACAAGCAAAGCATGGAAGAGTTCTTTAAAAAAATGTACCTTCTCTTATTGAAGTGCCATTACGAATGCTGGTGATCATCACAGAACTATGTAGCAACCGGACCCACCACTCTATTGTCCCAATGCATTGGGTAATGAGGTCATGCTCTCACTACCTCATAGATTAGCAATCCCAGTTGCGATAAATAGAATTACTACTTTTTACTACTCAATTTGATTTATTGCTAAAAATTATCCGGAGATCTAATGTAATCCATCCATGGCAACCACAATAGGTCATGTTAATTTGAAACTACCCCATATCATCTAAGTGTTTCACTAGGATAGCATTGCTCTTATGAGCAGGAGTTCCTTAGGTCTCTGTAGGAGTCCTGCTACATAAGAAGCTTTCACTATAACATCTATTTGAGGTTTGCACTTCAAATCTTACTAAGGCTTTTATTAAACACTTTAAACATACTTTTTAAGTGTCATTGAGTGTTCTGCGTTGTTTTATTGATATTTTCATTTGAATTTGTTCAGGCCTACACAGGGCGACTTAAGTTTTCGACAATTGCCTTTCCTTCTATGTGCATCTTACTACTGGGCTTACATTATATGGCTGTTCTGTTGCTAAACTATAAGCAATTAAATATGATCAGTTCCTCAAAAATCCTATTACAAGTGATGATAGGAGATTTCCAATTCTACTTCTAATGGTAGGTTTGCCATTTGATTACTTATTAGGAAACCTATTATCTGCACATTACTCATCAATTTTTATAATTGTCAGCAAGTTATAAATTTAATTTTTTTAAACTGATTATATATTTTCAAAACACAGAATATAGTAAAATATGAGAAAATTTTCATATCATATATTCTTAGATTTACTTTATTGGTCAATTTTGAGGCTTATGACTTAATGTCTCACCTAACAGAGTTAGAATACCTTATGAATAACCTTTCTAAACACTGCACAAGTGTTGTAGTGAACACTTGCCAAGTTCAGAGTTACTTCTATTTCAAATTATTGTGATTCATAGTTCAAGTCAAATTTCCTTTTACTTGCAGAGAAATTATCTCCCCAGTTTCCCCTTTTTCGTCTCATAGTACTCTCTCTCCCCCCTCCTACCCCTCTCTCTTTTCAACGCCTTCTTATCTTTGCTTCTTCCTTCATTATCGCTGATCCGCTAATTCTTTCATTTAGCATGTACCGCTCCAACAAGACATGCGTCAACAACTTAAGCTGACTTATCCTAAACAACAACTTAAACTCTACTCGATATATTCATAACTTGTCTATTCTGTTATCCTACACATTCATTTCAACATTCAAACTCTACGTTCATCCTATGGGTGTTATGTCCATTAAAACAATCGTCATAATAAAGCACATACGTTCTAGAATTATCTTGGGGACATCAGGGACATCATTATTAAAAACCTAATCCCCATTCTAATAATTTGAAGTTGACTACGCATATCATTTACTGCCACTTTTCTCAATCGGCCACAACATCTGCTAGAAGATAAATAAATGCAATCAAATCTTTTGGCATTTCTCCCTCTTGTAACATACTATATTGGGATTGTGCTACTGTACCGAGCATGAGCATTTTTCAGAAGACACGCCCCCCGACCACTGGTGATGTATGCAAGAAGAAATGAATTCAGAAGACATGCCCTCGACCATTGGTGATGGATGCAAGAATAAATGAATATCACTCAATATCCACAAACGTCAATAAAACAAAGATCAATCTCAGGCTCAAGTCATCCCAAAAAGTAAAACTTTCTATCAAACTCCTTTAATCTTAGGCCCAAATTCATTTAAAAAAGAAACAAGGGTGTACTTAACCTGCTGCCTGGCATAAAAAAACTTGCTACCGACAGTCTTGTAGCGGAGAAGAATAACTGATGCTCTTTTCGTCAGTTCTTCCCATCCAAAATGATTCTCAACGGGGTTATGATGTAAATGGAAAGAAAAAAAATATTCACAAAACAAAGCTCACCACAAGCAAGTCTTGTTGATGACCTTGAAGTCAAAACCCAAACTCATTTACCATGGAAGTGTTTTTATTAATTGAATTTTCCAGCATATAAAAAGACATTTCCAATTTTTCTTCAAGAGAATGATAGGAGTTTCTGAATGGGTTAATTATATTAAGCCCATCTAAAGCAACATAGCTACTCATAATGTACTTTCAAGTTTGTCTTTGCTGGCAGAGGATGCTATGGGGACTGCATGTACTCGTATACAATTCCTTGAATTACTGATTATGAACAACATTTAGACACAAAAGGTGGCATGCATGTCATTGATCTAGTTGATTTTGTAATTCAACATAAGAACGAAAAGTGCTCCTAAACTTCTTTTCCACTACCATTCCAACCAAACACAGAAAATTCCATTCAAACTGCTTGCTTAAGTTCAAAAACAGTAAATATTTTTAATGGATAATAACTGCTCTTAACATTTTCATTTATTCAAGTTTGACCAGGCATTATTCCAGTTAGCATTAGTTGATCAAGAAAGACACATCGCAAAGTTTTACAGGCTTACAAGATAATCACTCAACCTCTTAAGTTTCACACACCTTACGAAGAATTCAGCCCACTGTTGAGCAGTATGATTCGTCACGTGCTCAAAGTTGTGGCGATGGCGTTTCTCTCTTTCTTCAGCAGGCATATTCAAAGCTTGGCCTATTGCAGCAGCTACTTCTGTGATGTTCCAAGGATTTACTAGAATTGCTCCAGCACCAAGAGACTGGGCTGCTCCTGCAAACTGAAAGTATACTAGAAGGATTGTAGAAATTATTATGAAGTTACATTAATAACATGATAGATATAGACTAATTTAAGCACTAGATATAGACCCATTTAAACACTACAAGGTCTTGAATAGTTAAATTCTATCTTATGCAACTTTAGGAAGACAAATACCAGTACTGAGCCTGAGCCTGTGTACATTAAAGTACCTGAACTTATAATTTTTCCTTTCATAAAATATTGGAAACCTTCTGTAGCACTAAAAACTATGTTTGTGTGGTGGCAATCCAACTGCAAACTATCATCGAATAATAAAAGGTGACTGCAAATAAATTGAAGAGTTTGGTAATTACTTCGCTGAGAATGAGAACTCCTCTTTTGGAATCTTGACATGCCACAAACTCATAGCTGACAAGGTTCATTCCATCCCTCAAAGATGTGACAAGTGCTACATCTGACTCATCCAGTCAACCATAAAAAAAAAAAAAAAATTAAAAAAAATATCGCTCGGTTGCTTAGATCAGGTTTAGGCAGGCAACAGGCTGATGAACTAAAATTATTTCAACTTTTTAGCACACAACAAACAGTGATCCAGAAAACATCACTACAAAAAGCTACTATGGGTTTACTTTTAAAATGAGAAGTACATAGATCAGAAAGAATCATTCCACAATTTGAGGCATATTTAATTGATAAAGAAAACAGTATCACTGCTTTCCAGTTCAAGCTGGTCTATATTCTGTTGTGTCAAACTATGAGTACTGAAGGATCTAGCCTATTTCCTAGTGTTCAAGTCCGATGTGAAGTCCAAGTTCTGAATTTGGAAAAAGAGAAAAAAATGAAAACCTTTTCTGGTTCCTACAAGCATTTTGCATCAAAAGAAGAAATAACAGTCTAAATTACATAAATAAAATGTCTGAGAAACCAAGAAAGACACTACCACATCATACAAAATGACCAAATCCATTGACCCAGTAGCATTGTGGTCAAGATAACATGCAAACACTTTGAAGAAAAAGCATCAAAGCTCGATCTTCTGATCCCCTATTTCTTTGCGTCAAGCCAAGTACTTTTTACAGTTCACAAATTATGAGAATTGCCTGAAGTATTTGCTCTTTGGAAATAAAATAAAACTACATTTCTAGATTCTGCGCTATGATAATCATTATTACTTACCAGTAACAGAATATAGCGCACACAAGGCATGAAAGTCAAGAGAACGATCCTGCAGAATAATAATGTTTTGATTCAAATATCTCAATAGAACTTCAAGCTCTAGAAGCCAAAAGCAGATGATGGATGAACTATGACCAGCATGTCATAGACAGAGGCTATATAGACAGCTCTAACTAAATCTATGTGCACAGATCATATTGGCTTTACAACAATAGTAGAGTAAAATCGAGATGATAACCACACCTTCTGCATCTGAGAAATATAGTTTTACTGATCAAAACAAGTTTAGATCTACAGATTCAAATAGAATATAAATAGAATTATCTAGAACCAGACAATCTGAAAAATGGGAAGGCTAAAAGAAGTTGTGGAAATTAATGGAGGAATATTGACTTGAGCATATAATGACAAAAAGAAACTTTCTCCAGAAGCACCATGTTCAGGAATAGGATTGAAACCTGAAAGGTTCTAATAATAACAAAAAGGGTTTGTCAAGAACGTAAAGTTTGGTAATTGGTTTGATCTACTCCGGTCAGACACGCATGGTATTTGGAGTTGTCACTCTCCAGGGTGGATTGCAGAACGCTAAACATATTCATGAGAAGTCACTGTGATCAAGCAATGGACAGTAGTTTATCACAAAATTGTGATCCTAGTGCCAACAGCTACAGTAAAGTAGAAAAGTTGGAGTTAACAGTATGAAACATATTCAGCAGAAAATAACCAATCTAGTATTTAAATATCTGCTACACATCCATACTTAAGCAACATAGACTGCATTTAGACAACTCACGGGTATATACTCACTAGATGATGAATTGGAACAGCAGTTAAAGTTCCAAATCTGCCATTTATCCGTCCAACAATTTCGTGAACCTGACTCGTTAGTTTCTGATCTGTTAAATAAGATAAGAGAAATGAAATGAAACTTCTTAGGCCTGGAAGAAAATAACTAAGACCTGTAGAAAACTGGAAAATAAACGTGGTTGAAAGGAAAGTAAAACTAGGCCTGCTGAGTAGTGAGAACCATACATTCAGGAACATCAGTTCTTGTTGGCACAGCGATTTGCAGCAAAACCACCTTATCACGCCAATATGGGTTTTCCTCAAGAAACTTTTCAAATGCTAGTATCTTCTGAGGGATCCCTTTGATCATATCTAGGCGATCCACTCCAAGCATTACCTGTAAAAAGATATAGCAACCGAAGTTTTTGAAAAAAGTATGTTTAATAATATCCAACAAGAACCATTTTGGGAAAATAAAGAAAAAGAAGAAAGAGAATACTTCCAAGAAGAACCACGCAAACTACAGATGAAAGGAGATTAGTGAAAATAGAAAATAACTAAATTTTTATGAAGACTCAAATAAGCATTTACAAGTAAAGGTTGCTTGAACCTGTTTTGTTGAATTCCTTTTCTTGGGATTTACTGATGATATTAATGAAAGGAAACCAAATATTATCAACTAAAAGACAATCTACTAGACAGCCATGGCAGTCTGGGGACGGGAGACAAAGGCGACAATAATACAAATGGGTTTTGGGATGGGGGGTGGGGGGACGGAGAAAGAACAAAACCTTTCTTCCAGCAAATCTTTTTTTCAATTCTTCGAAGTGTTCCTGGACCTGAGGAACTTCAAGAGCTCGAATGAACCTTTCTGAATCAATTCCTATGGGAAACTGGATTCAAAGATGTCAAGAGAATATATAAGATAAGAATGACTTATTCATCGATTGGTGTACAGAATTTATAGGCTAAACAAGCAACACTGAGATATCCAAAATGATTTAAAAGGAACAACTTGTTCGTCAAGAGAGAGCAAAGTATACAGACCGCAGCCACGCGAGTTAGCTTCCCTTGGTCCTCTACACCTTCAGGGGTACCTTCAAGTCCAAGAATACGAGTACATGCACTGACAAAGTGTCTTGCATAATCGTATGTGTGGAAACTGGAAACAAGGAAAAATAATCATTGCTTAATGGCACATTGCAGCCATCAGATTTCAGGAAAATAAATCATGTAT
The DNA here is from genome assembly GCA_963692815.1 of Nyctanthes arbor-tristis. Taxonomy (NCBI): domain Eukaryota; kingdom Viridiplantae; phylum Streptophyta; class Magnoliopsida; order Lamiales; family Oleaceae; genus Nyctanthes; species Nyctanthes arbor-tristis. The sequence continues at coordinate 40,629 of CAVNYN010218060.1, read as the reverse complement.
CAGAGGTCCAGTACATGAACATGTAGTGGCAACTTTTCAGACTAATGAAAGCAACTTTGGTATGTAAAGAGGAAAATAATAGTTAAGAATGTCTCTTTGTATATTACAGGGAAGCTTGCCATGATGAGAGCATCAAGAAAGACAATGCTTTATTTAAACAACAAATTGATATGAGTATTATGAATAGAACCTTCACTATAACCTGGTTGTAAGAAATAACAAAAGAACCTCTTATGAGATAAGTTTAGCTTGCTGGACTATTTTACGTATAACTTATCAAGAAGTGCATTTTTACATTGTCATATGTCTTAGTTGATAGACAAAATCATATAACTTAGACAGCACATAAAAATCCACAACGTAAAACAGGTAAATTGGATTTATCAATGTCATCGTACCGATGCCTAGGAAACTGCTAGGAAAGTAAATTATTGGATTTTGGAAGTAATGAATTTGTTGAACAGAGATTATTTTTTGAAAATTTATTTGTCATTTAGATATTCAAATATTTGATCTTAAGAGAGCTCCAACAGTAACTGTAATGCATGCTGTTCCAATTCTGATTGCACATCACCCAGTAATCTCCAGCTAGGGTTTGCTGTTACAACCATCACATATGATGTAAAAATATCAATGTTACACGTATCGATTTGATAGTACAAATTTACCCAACCAAATCGGCTGCTAGAACTGCACGCAGAAGCTCTGTTCGAGATGGTAGTGTCCTGTGGATTTCAGATGATGGAAAGGGTGTGTGTAGAAACCACCCAACTTTCATTTTTCTGTTGTATTCCTTCAGACATTTGGGAAGAAACATTAGATGGTAGTCATGACACCATACAACATCACCCTCTTGATAGTGTTTGTAAACAACGTCAGCAAACATTTGGTTGGCTTTCTTATAAGCAGCAAATTGTGACTGAAAACTCCTGGTAGTTGCTAGTCGATCTTCTTGAGGCAGACCAAGGTAGTGGAATAGTGGCCACAATATATTATTGCAATACCCATTATAATACTGATGAACAATTTCTTCATCGAGGAAAACAGGGATGCACCTCTGTGGTGAATGACAAAAGAATTAAAACAGTAATTGTGCACAATTATTCTAGCAAAATCTAATGGCTATATTTCCAGAATCATAAAAACCTATCACTGCTCAGAATTTTAAGAATTATTACTGGAAATGAATCCAAAAGAGAACATGATTCACCTTTTCGGCTAGCTCTTTAGTGAGGGTCCTCTGGCCAATCTCATCTGGCACATTTACACCTGCCCAGCCAATCCATCGCGCCTCAAACTCCTTGACACCTACATTAAGTGACAACATGTGAAATGTAGGGACCAAAGCAAGATGAATATGTGAAAATGACGAAATTGAACAAACTGCATACCCAGAAGAGCGCTTACTAGACCCCCTGCACTGATGTCCACTACCATGAGTCCTCACCTCGCCGAACTGCAGATACAGGAAGTCTATTGGCAACCACTAACAGTCTTTGTCTGTTAGGCCTTCCGTTAGAGATTTCCCTTCCCCCATTGATGGCCTGTGCTGCTGCTGCTTCCAAATATTGTTCGAGGTCTGAAGGTATCGAGATATCACGTTTGGGGAGCTCAGTCCCATTTTTACCATCAGTAATATCATTTGGAGAAGAACCTCTGCTGGTTCGTCTCAGCTCTCTCTCTCTCACAAGTCTGGCCACTCGACTTTTGGGGACTTCTGAGTTGTCGTTATAATTGTTCCCAGGCATAAGGGCAGCTCAGGATAAGGCCTCCTAAATGGGCTTCAACACCGTTCAAGTGTGCCCCAGAGCAATTGCCCTGCATTTTGATTAGCACAAACTGAGATGTAATAGCACCAGAATTCTTGTATATATGATGTTAGAGATGAATCATAATAGCCCCACCTTGTTTTGAAGTAACACTGGAACAGTAAGTAATTGAAACTATAGAAGTGGTATGGGTTCTTGATTTCTTTTGTTTTCTCTACTAACTGTCCACATATAGAGGCATTTTGCATATTTACCAATCAAAATCAGAACCAGAAAAGATAGACGGCTGTAAGAAAGGGATAACAAAGAAAATGGGATCCACAGAATTGTGTGAAGGGAAATGGGGTCTACCATCAAGGCCACAACATAACTGTCAAAGATTCTAATAACCCACGTTGTATAAATTCATAAAGCATGGTAAGTTCTGTTCAATGCAACAAAAGAAGCGGCAAATTAATGTGATATACAGATGCATCTGTACGTAGATTAATAACCCTATGATAGAGAAGAAAAGAATTGAAAAAAGACACACTAGCACAGATCAAAATACAAACAGATTGCATGCAGAAATTAAGGAGCTTCGAACCAAAGTTAAGTAAATTTAAAAGCATACACGGCAGAATTCAGAGGTTTAACAATTAAAGTACAAACAACATCAACTGCAAGCGCGTCAAATAAACAGGGAAATAGACTCGAAAACCCAAATCAAATTGCTAGTCAAGAAAGCGAAACCTATTTAAGAATCTCAAAATCAAAGCAATGCACAGCAAAATAGATTACGGGTCTTACCGAATTGGCAAATTTGATCAGAAAACTTCAAGAAGCTCTTGAAAATCACAAAATGATCTAAACAGAACGGGATGAAAACAGGGAATCGATGCAGAAAAGAACAGAAAGACTGACGTAGTGGCAGTTGAAAGATTTTCCGGGTGGCAGAGAGATAGCATGGAGATGGAGGAAGAGAATTCGAAAACGAATCCCCGTGGAAGCGTTACAGGAATTGGATATCGCAGCCATGCAAATGAAACCGAACAAATTTGGGCTCTACAGCCAATACAATTAACAAATCCTCTCTGCAGATGTAAGCGTGTGCTCACACGTGTGACACGCTTGACGCATCAATTTTTCAGACGGGTCAATTTTTCAATAATGGACCAGTTTTTTTCCCCACGATGTGAATACTAATTTTTTTCCCCTCTAGTACATCTAACATGGTGATTACTAAATTCCTTGGCATGTAGTTGGGAATTTCTACAGAAACATCGTTAGTTCGGTTATAGAGCCGTATTATTAAAAAAGCACAAGAAATCAGTTTTAGTTTCATTCAAGAAACCAATTTCTTAATTTTTTTTTAACCATATTGGTTCTATAAGTGAATCGGTTATAGAGCCGTATTATCAAAAAAGCACAAGAAATCAGTTTTAGTTTAATTCAAGAAACCAATTTCTTATTATTTTTTTAACCATATTGGTTCTATAAGTGAACCTAGACTGTTTCTATAAAATTCCCATCTAGATGACAAGGAATTTAGTATTCACAATCATCATCTTCCAACTTATGTTCGAATCCTACTGCAAAAACAGTATTTTTGCTAATTTAAATACTCCGTTAGATATACTAGGGGAGGGGGGAAAAAGAAAAAAGAAAAAATGAAAAAAGATAACTACTCCATTGTTGAAAAATTGACTTGTCAAATGTGTCACAAGCGTGAGCACAAGCTTACATGCCTAGACAAAGAGCATTTGTTAATTGTATAGCCTTAAGAGCCAAAATTTATTCGGTTTCATCTGCATGGCTGTGATATCCCATTCTTGTAAAACTTCTACAAGATGGGGATCTGTTTTCGAACTGACATTTCTATAGAAATTCCGGCATGTAGATGAAGATCCCAACTATTTACTTTTCTTTCTTTCCTTTTTTTTTTCCCTCCCTCTTTTGAACGATTTGTTAGAGAACACTCCCCTCTAATCTTGATCTAGTACCATATAACGGTCCAGCTATAAAAAGGGTTCCTTATAAAGTCCGGTCTCTAATCATAGACTGACACCTCACCTGACAAATATCACATGACAGCATCTCATTGGAAACCGAGTGTGACATCCCAAAATTTTCTTTATGTCAAAATATTTTCTTTACCTTTTTATTTCACGTGGTTACGTAAGTTTAAGGGCTAATTTATATACAAACCCAAAAGTTAAAGGTGAAATAGTTAAGTCATGGTCAAAATTAAATAAGTTTGGGATTTATATGGAGTTATATTACAAGTTGGTAGCTAAATGTAATTATGGCAAAGTTAGGGACCTAAATGAAGCAAAGAGAGAAGTTGAGGGACTTAAGGTGCAATTTTCCTAAACATTTAGATAATTCCCTTGCGTTTTGGGATAAATTACACATAAACACACAGTTCACACATGCAGCTCGGCAAAAAGAAACGAAATGGAAGGGATAAAATGAAAAGAAAAAGAAAATGGAAGGAAAAAGGAAAAGGAAAAAGGGGTTTGCACGTTGTTAGCTTGGTTTGACACTTAGGCTCTTGATTTCTTGGTATAATTTCATATGGGTAAGTGAAATAGTTATTTTTAAGGTTTATGTATTTTCTACTGTGTGTTAAATTTGTGATTTATTCTTATGATTTGATGTTAAATAATTGATGTTTATGTTGAGAGAATAATGTGTTTTATTTTTATTAGCTTCTATAATATATTATGGGTTGATTTTCATAAATCCTATATATGAAAAAAATTGGGATTTTTCATATATGGTTTGAGGTGATAAATATTAAAAGAGAAATGTTGCGTTTGTTGATGTGGGTTTGATGTAATTGAAAATTCTTAAAGTATATGCATGTTATGAGAATTTTGGGTTTAAGGTTAATATGGTTAATGTAAGGAATTTTTATAGGATGAAGTACTTGGGTTATGATTTAGTCGTTTTACAAGTTTAAATGGCGTGAAGTTATACTTGGACATGAAAAGAAAATCATACAAGGGTTAGAGTAGAAATATGGAGAATTAGTATATGAAATTATGGGTTAGAAAGAAAACATTAAAGCTAGAATTTTTAAAGAAGTGTTCTTTGAGACTTTGAAATGAATTTCATAACATTTTGCTAAATTAAATTAAGCTTTTGGATTAATTGCAAGATGAAAATCTTGGTCTTTAATACAAAAGGAGAGTATAATAGGTTAACATGAAATTCTATGAAAGCCAAGCATCTATGTACAAGTTTAATAAAAGAATCAAGACTAGAATTAGATTTTGGAAAGGATGAAGTTTCTGCCTGCCCAACTTTAAAAGGCCATAACTGATTGTATAAGTGGAATTTTAACAAGATACAAGTTGGAAAATGATCCTCTATCAGTTGTCTATCATTGAAAATTAGAATGACATCATTTGGAGACCGGTAGGGGTTTTTATGACCTGTTTTGTGAGGATGGTCAGTTTTTACCCGAGAATGAGATTTTGGGAAGTAGGAAAATATTTTGGTGTTCTGATTGTGTTTTTCTTGAGCTCAATTTCATACATGATGAACATATATGAGTTTCTTATCTTCTAGGAGAATTTCATCAACATACGACACCATTTTTGATTTTAAAATGGTTTTGAATGGACATTGCCAAACAGGGGAAAAACTTAACGATTCTTGTTGTAAAGAATTGAATTAAGTCTTGATTCAATAAGTTGGTGTTATAACCTTATGGATTTATATCTTGGTGGTTGAGGAATTGGGTGAAGTTGAGAATACATGCACTTAATGAATAATTTAATGTTTAATAATAAATGTGAGAATTTATGGAAAGGTAAGAGTTTGTGTTTAAGAATGAAGGGTTAGTATTGATGTATAGAGGGAATTTAAGATTTTAATATGTGGTATCATTACAATTCTTAAGATGTAGTGAAGATAAGAATAATCATATGAAAAGGACAATTATATATTTAATTGGAAAGTGAAGGAATATAAGGAAATTTAATGAAATAGAGAATTTATAGTATCAAGAAAGTTTCATGTTTAGTTTAGGTGAAGAATTAAGTTATATGTGTGAATTGAGAAACAGAAAGGAATTAAATGTTAAGTGAAATTTTTATATTATGTTACAGGAAATGTTAAGGGCTAAAAGGAAGTGAAACACGAAAAGATGCTACTTAGCCGGTGAGTGAAACTTTCTCTATTCTCTTGAAATAAAATTATTCTATTATGAAATTATAATATAATGATATGAATTTTATGATAAAGTGCCCTGACGGATTTCTTTGAAGGTCTATTCTTTCACTTGGAAGGTTGATGAAATTAACGAATGAAATGCGTAATGATTTTCAAGGATATTATTTATGTGAAAATTTTTCTTATATTCAAGAAGTTTATGAAATTGAAAGTGTGATGTTTACGAATTTTAAATGATGCATGATTGAAAGAAACCCCCAAATGTGTATCATATGTTATGATCTTCCGCCTACGGGCGAAGGGGCCTATATGGCTCAAGCTGAATAAATGAACACTGCCCAAGCGAAGGGGCCTATGTGCTAGCTATGGCTCAAGCTGTTTATTGTGCTGCCGCCTAGGGCGAAGGGGTCATAAGGTACCTATGGCCCAAGATGACCGTCTACGCGCGTATGACTTAATATCATGATCATGTGATATGTTGGATACTTTTTGGGGAAAGTTTGTGATGATCTTGAAATGAAATGACTTTTATGATGTTTTCAAGTGGATTTTATGACGATTATTAAATGAATGATGTTCACAATGTTCTCTAATGAATTTTATGATGTTTATAATGTTTTCTAGTATGCAATGATTTTATCAATGTTGATATTATGTTGGAATGATGTTTCAAATGATGAAAACCAATAAGTGGTTTGTCCATCTTACAGATTTTACAAAATATGTAATTTCGACCTTTCAAAGCACGTTTATTTATAAAACTCCACTCACTGGGCTAGTTTGCTCATATGTTTTTATAAATGATTTTCTTAACAGGTAGCAACTGGAGTTTGGGGAAAAATACATCGGGGCCGAGTCTGTTATTTCGAGAACCGAGCCACCACTTAACGAAAGGAAATTACTATAGGATTTGTTGACTATGATTTATAAATGTGGCATGGTTAAGGTTATTAGTATATAGTTAGGAGTTGTATAAACTATATTTGGGTTGGTATATTTCTTGATTTATGAAGTAATGTTGCTTATAATGAGAAGTTATTAGTTTGTGAGTTGTTGATGTGTTGGCGTTGGGAATTCATATAAATTGGCTTTTGTTGATAAATTAGGGGAGATCTTGTTGAAAATTTTCTAGGATAATTAGTATGCTCACTAGCCTTGACGATAAATTCTAGCTTTTAGTTGGAATTTATCGTCGGCGCACGTTACACTTCTAGTAAGTTAGAGGTACTAGGGGTGGGGGCATGTCACCGAGCTCCATAAAAAACCCGATCGTGGTTCCTTAAAAATTTCCTACCATATAGTGACATTTGAACATGTGATGCACATCGGAACATATCACATGAAAAATCACAAACATACGGCGTGCCTCGATGCAATATGACACCATATGGTGTAGTAAATATGGTGTTGTATCATTTTTAGAGGTTTTTTTTAACATTTTCATTGTTCCTTTTATATTATTATTATTATGGAAATTTTCAAAAACCTTGGTTTTGTATCTTATGTGGTGTGTATGGATACACATTATAATGTGTATTTTACACACATCACGTGTATTTAAAATACACGTAGCATGAATTTATGCACGCCATACAGGCTGAAAAGTTTTGTTACAAAATCTCCTAGGTATTTTGGAAAGAGACACTATTGTTGTTCTTATTATTATTATTATTATTATTATTATTATTATTATTATTATTATTATTATTATTATTGAATTCATTTTCAAAACATCTCATCTTCCACACACGCCACTTGTATTTAAAATACACATACATGAAATATATGTGGCATTCATTCATACATTCCATACTAGATGAGAAGTTTTGTTACAAAATTTTCCTATTATTATTATGGTAAATTTGAGTAATGGAAGGATATTATTTGTGAGAACCATAGTTGCTAAGATGTAGGCAAATAGGCAAATATTTATTCCTTTTTATTTTAATATATTATATTTGTATAGGAGAAACCTCCTTTTACAATCATGAACACCAAGAGTACTGGAAATGTGGTACTCATGACTCAAACCAATTAAGAACTTACATATGCATTCAAATGTCAATTTAATAATAAATTAGGTCTTATAAATCTACATATTAATTGTTGATTTTATTTAAAGAAATTAATAGGGCGGAGTATGGTAATCTTAAATTACTATTATATTGTGCCTTTAGTAAAGTTAGTTATTTTTATATAATTAATTAATAACCATTATATATTAATTAGATTAGAAGGTATTAGTTTTGGAATGTTCAAGAAGAAGGTATATTTTTGGCGACAGATATTGCTTGCATTGCCACAAGGTGCTTCCCCTTCAGAAGGTCAAGATCTCAAGCTAAAGAAGTTTGAAACCTTGACACAAATTTCTCAAAGCACGTAAAATAATTATTATTAATTAGTTTAGAATGTCCTGAAGATTTTCTAACACTTTCGAACGGTGTGATAACAAGAAGTGTCATTAAACTACCATAGAATGTCAATTCAGTCTTCATAGTTACAGTAATCACATATTCAAGGTTAGGATTTGGCTCCCTCCATTGGGGGGGGGGGGTGCCAGAAACCCACTGTCACTAGGGTTTTGACCCGCATCTCAAAACCAGAGATTTTATATATACACACACATAAGTAATGAAGTTTGACGCACGAATGGATGTACATTTCTTAGTGACGCGCAAATGGGCCTACATTATTTAGTTATTCTTTTTAGTTAGCCAACCCAACTCACCCAGGTCATTGTCTCCTACTCATGTTGAACCCTAATTCTAGGTATGCAAAATTGATTTCCCAAAAACTAGGGCAAATGTTGTTGAACCCAAGAAAAAGTGAAACACAAATCAAGAGATATAATCCAAGAAAATCAATTGATGCACAGCGTCTCACCTACAAAGATAACTCGGACCTCGTACGCTGGCGTAGCCCGACTTGAGGCAAATTGGCCAAGACTTCTCTCATGTGGCCCTCTAGCATGATGTGCACTTCCCTAACTTGATTTTTCAAATTAAAAAAAAAAAAATTTAAGTGAAAATTTTAATTCATAATATCACTTAAATCAATATGACTCAACTTCGGACAGTATCATTTTGGCCAAAACAAATCAAGACCACTTGTCAAAACACAACCATGTTACATTCCTGTTGGACATTTTATTATTGTATCACACCCTCACTTTTGTGATTTAAAAATCCAAAAGGTCTATGCCATTATATTCCAATGGAATTCAATGACATAGATGAAAGTGAGTGACCACTTATTAATTAGGCTAACATTTCTATCATCTCTAGCAACGGCAGCATCAATCAAGAAAGCAACTTGCATGTGAGTTGTGCCCTCCCCCTCCGGAGGGCGGTCGACGCTTAGAAAGAGTAATGCTACATGGACACACTACTAGTAGGCCAACTGGGAATTGTACGACAGACGGTAAAGACCCAGATGCTGTTCTTTTCCCTGACAAGTAGAGGCAAGTTGAGAAACATATGGCGCCGGAATAAGAGCTCGAAAATCGAGGAAGACAATGAGGTAGCAACATAGAAATTGCAGCATAGAAAAAGACAGAAACCAGAGTGCCCGTTTTCATAGAGAATCATAGAACAAAATCAGTATGCAAATCTGCTAAGCGCCAACAACTTGTCCGGGTCCAGTGAAGAGAATAATTATTCATCACCATTTAAACTTACTAGAATGTCATTGGATGATGAAATAAATATCTACCGTGTCGGATCCTGACTCTAATTCGACCCTCTTGTTAGACACAACACGACACAGACACATCCTGTCCGATTGTAAACAATCGAATCAAACCCATAAACCAAATTCTCGGTTTATACAAGTTTCCAATCCTAAAACATATCGTCAAATCTTTATTAATCCTATCTAAAAATATGATCATATATGCAGCCATAACGAGCTAAATTCAAGAAGGCAAAAAAAACCCAACTGCGACATTTCTGGCAGTTACAAAACAAAACTGAGAAACAGAAAATTACTAGAACTCGATCTCATGAGATATCACTCAGGATAATAACAATTTGGGAGGGGTGTTAAAATTGAAGAAATTAAACTGACCTGTGAATTGCCTAGAAGCGGGGGGCTTAAGATACCTCAGTTTCTGGTGCCTTCTGGGCAAAAGGAAGAGACACTGTAGAGTAGAATTCTCGAGAAGAAAGTGAGAAAGAAGGTTGGAACAAAAAAGCAGAGGATTACAGCACACAAACACAAACTTTATTATTATGCATATAAATATAAGTATCGCTTAATGCATATGATCAATTGAATATATATATATATGCAGTGTGTGTATATATAGCATATATATATATACACACACATGAAATCATGAAATGGAGTGTATGTATACTAGAGAGAGAAAGCAGAGAGTGGGGAATCAATAGAGGTGAGGGAATTTTTGGCAGACAGTGGAAATGGGAAAGCTTTATGTAAGGCGCTGATGCAATCACAAAGTAAAGCTGGCGGGGGCTTTGCTGCCCAATCATTTGGAGGGAATTTGTTCCCCTGGCTTTTTGAATTTCTTTTTTGTGTTTTTTTCCCCATTTGTTCTTCCAGTCCGGTTATAGAAACAGATCAGACTCTGAGTTTAGAGTCCGACCACCAATTACAGGGTGCCATGTAGCCTGACCACCAATTACAGAGGGTCACGTGTATTTTAAAATACACATGACCCCTTATGATTGGTAGTCGGGCTATAAACTCGGAGCCCGATTTGTTTTTATAGAAAATTTATTTGTTCTTCTCCCATTCGGTTCCTCACCAGAAAAGATTTATGAAAATCCACTTGGGGCATAGCGTCCCAATTTAAACAATAAATTGACCCATGTATCCGTTTAGTAGTTCTCTATTTGCTTTAGAGTACGGAGCTCATGTATTTTTAAGGATCTCAATTTAAGAATAAATTGGACTCTTTGAATTCTTATGTCGATTTTTAATTAGCTACAAATGATAGAATATGTACTTTTAAACTGTAAAAAATTTCTCTTTCGTCACAAATAATGTTTGAGACTTCGACATTGTGAAGGCAAGTGGTGGTTTAATCTTGATGTAAGGTGTGTATGCAATTACTTGTTCTTCCATCTAATCCTCATATAAACAAAAATTTCTGGTACTATAGTTAATGCTCCTAATTAATGAAGAGCCCATATATTTGTTCAAAGATCTCAATTTAACAATAAATTTGTCCTTTTGAATTTACATGTCGATTCTTGATTTGGACACAAATAATAGACGGATCTTGGTTTGACCATAAATGATAAAGAAAGAATTTCTAAAATATTATGAATTTGTTTTTGGTCACGAATCACCTTTGAGACTTTGAAATTCTCAATGTAGATAAGCATTTAATTTTGATGTAAAAATGAATTTACTACCCACTTTCTTTACTGTGTTTGTGTTTCTTTCTGAGGCTTTCTGTATGCTGAACTTTTTTTTATTGTGTTTCTTCACCCAACTCAAAACATAAATTAATTTCCTTTTAAAAGTATAGTTAAAATATTAGTTTTTTTATATATCTCAATTTGCAGTTTTTGTATGGACAGTGTTGGACCTGAAATTTTGTGATCTTGAGTCGTAGCATAGAAATAGGCTCCCATATATTGTAGAGTGTGTTAGAAGTTTGTTTTAATTTTTCATAATAAATCGGCAAGTAAAGAAAAAAAATATTGGGAATTTAGTTATATTAGCTTGTATGAGAATTCCTTTAAAAAAAAAGAAACTTATATGAGAATAATTTTTGAAGTAGACAAAATATTATACTAAAACTTTTTTTTTTATAAATAAAATATTATACTAAAACTATTTGAGTTAGAGAATTTTAAAAGTTGATAATAATTTTGTTAGAGACAATAATGACCAATAAAGTGTGTACATTGGAACCTACTAAAGACTTTCCTTTTTAAGTAGATTAATACAGAATATTATATAACTTTTATGGACTTCTTTAATTGACATTTCTCGAAAATTGCATAGACATTTATTAATAGCTTGTTTGATAGCATCTGTTTTCATGGAAATTTTTTCAAATTCATTCTTTTGGTTGACAAATAGAAATGGAATTTAAATGTCATCGTGCAACCTTTCTAAGCTTTTAGTCACTTTCCCTGAAAATCATTTCCAACCTTCCCTTAAGTAAAATATTTTTCATCAAAAGTGGAAAATGTTTTCTTTTCTATATTTTTGTATGAAACGCACCCTAATGTTTTCTAGAACTTTTAATGACTTGTCACTTCAAAAAAAAAAAAAAAAGGCTTTTAATGACTTGTTTACAATTATTTTGCACTTCTATTATTATTAAAAATATATTATATACAATTTTAATATTGTGTTGAATAATTGCGTTATGGGAAAATTACGTCCAAAAATTAAAAAAAAAGGCACACGCACATATTTGTTCTCAATAAATAAATTCTAATAAATGTGAAAATTACATAAATATACGTTCAAAGACGATTGAGATCACGCAAACTCCTCAAAGTTAAATTAATGAAAAAGTAATGAGGATTTGAACTTCTAACCTATAAAAGCTAAATGCTTTACCAATAGTCTAGACAAAGCCTTCAATATATTATTCAAATGGTTGCAATTTTATTACTTAGCTGTAAAAAAATTTTTGGGATAATTACAAAAAATTACCGATTTTGAGAAGGGTCTCAATTATACGTGCAATTTGAAGGCCCGCCATCAACCAAACTATGACCTTTAACCTACCTTCTTCGACAACCCTAGTGACCAACATTGTGAACTAAAACAGGAAGGTGGTATGCCTCCCCAAACTGCTACTGTAGATGGATACATCACAACCACTATTGCTCTTTGCAACAATCGGCACATGTTGTTGTTGCTAGTTGCAGTCCAAACTGATCTAACATTTTCGTTTTCTTTTTTATTATTACTTTTATTTTGTTTTTTTGAAATTTCAATTGCCAGAAACTAATTTCTGGCAAGTGCAGCCACAAATATGTTTAATTTGACTAGTTCGTATTCTATATAATACAACTAAATAGGGTATTTTTACAAATAGTTCAAAACAATGTACTTTAGAAACTCCCTATCGGGAACGAGTTTTTATAATTGGCACAAAGTATAACTAGTTGTCTAACGGCCTTAAGTAATCATTTTGGATTCAAATCGACATGCCCACCAAATTGCCAACTAATCTCATGTTGAAGTATGAAAAACTGCCACAGTTCTGTACGTTATGTGGGTGTATTGATCCTTCTATCTTTCCTTTTTTTTTTTTTCCTGTATCATTTTTTTTTTACTGGTTGTGGAGAGAGAATACCAAAGAAGGGTGTTGTGTAGACTTGAGAATTACATAAACAGGGACTTCATTTGAGCAACATTCTAAAAAGCGTGAAGCGCGAAAAAGCAGTGACTCAAAGTTTCAAGCTCTTCAAGTTTAAGCGTACTTAGGCGGTGCTTAAGCGTTAAAAGATCGGAATTCAATTTTTTTATTTTTTTAATTTTTAATCAATCTAATGCTATTAAATATTTAAATTAATTATACTAAATTGAAAAATACATCTAAAAACATAATTATTATATCTACATTATAGTTTTAAGAGATATTATACAATTTAATATTTTCAAAAGGCAAAAGATGGATGAGTCATACTTTATAGATGATGATTAATTATTATACACTCCGACAAATAACCCAAAACAAAAAATTGCCCCAATGGCCCAAAACAAAAAAAATGCCCCGATGTGAGTCTTAGACCATTAGCTAATAAATGATTCAAATGTTCAATATTAGAAAAAAATAGCGGTTAACGGCTTTTGTTGACCGCCTAGGCGCTCTTAGGCGGTCAACGAAAATCGTTGACCCCTTTTTTTACCATTTACCCCATAAGCGAGTTGTGAAAGGGGAGCGAAGGCGCTAAGCGGTGTCTAAGCGCGCTTTTTAAAACAAAGCATTTGAGCCCCTGTGGGAAGTCGAGATCGGGTGCGCTCAAACAAAGACTATGATTGCAAATTGGAGGGAGACATTGCTTCGTGGTTTTTTCTTCTCTTTTTATTTTTTCAATCAATTGCCTACTACAATTGAATAGGGTATTTTTTCAAATAGTTTCTAAACAATGGATTTTTGAAACTCCCCATCAAGGAAAGGATATTTTACAATTGGCACCTAATATAGTAGTTGTCTAACGGCCTTACCTTAAATAATCTTATCATGAGTTTAGGCATATCTAACACATTTTTTTTTACTATTACAGGGAGATTGCAGGAGAAGGGAAATCAAACTCTGATATAGGGTGTGGAAACACACACGGTTGCCATTAGACTATATAGGCCTTCGTGTATATCTAAGATGTTGAACGGGACAAAATTCATGAAGTCTGTCATTATTATTATTATCCACATAATAATATTTGCCCTTTCTTAATGATAATATATTATGCTAAGAATGTACAGACGTGTGGCACAATTATACGTTAAATAAAATCTGTCAAAGCAAGACTACGGACGAAATTTGTCACATTACTAATTATTCTATAAATTTCTCTAGACCCTAGCATTCATGTGTTTAGTTCATGAATAAATATATAAATAGTGCAAAGATTAACTTACACATTTGGTAAAAAAAAAAAAAAATTGTCACGTCTTAATTGTTCAACGGCCATTTCTAGACTAACATAAGAAGCTTGTCCTCTGTACGTACCCGACGATTCCTATGATGTTAAAAAGAGCAATTTTCTAGCAGTCATACAATGTCATTATGATACTTATCTTATGGGTGATGTGACCGCAAGTATACAAACCACGTGAATATATACAGTCACGAGACGTGTAATTCAGCTAAGAAGCTGGATAAGGCTCCAGGTAAGGAGTCTTACCGCTCGCGTGACGGAAATCTACGTTTCTTACCGCTCACGCAAGCGTAAGGCTCCTTATCTGGAGCATTATCTATTTCCCTAATAAATTTCACGTGATGTGAATACATGTAGTCACGTCACGCCTTATGAGTATCGTTGGTACCTCAGTACTCTAGGAGTACAATAGAATACTCTAGACTAATTAACAAATGGCACATATGTTTAAGAGTCTTAAAATAGGGCTTAAGAATTCACGTGTGGGTTTCTCATTAGTCTGAAGTATCCTAATAGAGGGTATTCCTGAGCTCCTAGGGCCCTTGATTTTTTTCCCATGCAGATGCTACAAATTTTCAATATTAAAAATAAAAATTGACCCACTAGAAATCAGGCAAGTATTAACCATGCTTGAATAGTAACAATCAAGTATTTCAAAGCGTTCACAGAAAAATTCATTGTTTCCTTTTCTTTTCTTTCTAGCGTCCGTTTCGCAGCCCAAATGAATTCCAATTACGAAAAGAAGTAATAATTATACATTTGTCGACATGTGTTGAACATTATGATTGGTGGCATTACGCTGTCAAATGTTTAATCATGTGACGTGTCAAATAATACGCATCTAACACACTATATAACCGTCTGACAGAGATCATAACTTCTCCTCACAAATATATCACAATAACTCGTAATTTTTGACTTTTTAAACAAATTTTAAATAATCAAATCAATCATGTGACAAAAATAAATAAATAAATCAATCAATCAATAAAAACGTAGTCGTTAATTACATCGATAACAATCATAATTGGTTACCCGATAGGCCCTAAGCTTGTTCTCTCTGTATTTCAATTCATACGACAAAAAATTAGTTCAACATTTTTTTTTTTTTTTTTTTTTGTAAACGAAAGGAAACAAAATTCTCGTTGAAGCGTTAAAGTGAAAAAATTTTCAATATTTCTAGAATCTGGAAACCTAAAAAGAACAAAGAGAACAATCTTTAACGACCCCTCAATTAAAATGGGAAATTCTCATAATTCATAATAAGATGCAAATGATTCAATCAATAATTAATTGTCATAAATAATTTATCAATTCTTTTTTCTTCAAATATAAATTTAATAATTTTTCAGATGAAAAACTAATGATAGTAAAATCTTTTCTTTTTGTTGTTCAGAAAAAAAGTAGGATTTTATTCACTGAAACTGTCTGATGGGATCTCATATTAAATAATTTTGTCCATGCATTTTGCACTCACGTGAGCTCACATTGCTGGATGCCAAAAACCCCTATATGCATGCCTTTATTTCCCTGCATCATGTCCATTGAGAAAAGGTAGATTTTTTTGCCTTTACAAAAAGCATGTATTTTCACCTCCCGCCCCCACACAACTTGTGAAATTTTGTGATTATTTTAGTCTTTAAGAGTTAGATTAATACGGGGTGGAAAAACCCATTCACCCCAAATTTAGATTTTTCTACTCTATAATATTAAATTATGTATCAAAGTTGAGAGGGAAAAAATTAGTTTGAGGGGAGAAAACCTAAAGAATTTGGCCCCTTCTTTAGGTTTTTTTCCGTCTTCCATTCTCCCTCAATCTAATAAAATATTATCTTTCACCCACTCCTACTCCCATCCTAATCCAGTAAAATACAACCACATGTCCAATTCATATTTTTTCCCTTACTTTTTTCCTCTACACGTTATTTGGAAATAAGTTTTTTACCCCTGATTTTTTCCCCTTAGCTTTTTTCTTCCAACATTAATCTTGGTCTATTTTGTCTAGACGATAAAAAGTAAAGATTTCTTCTTGATGGATTTAAAATATTTTGTCTGGGTTGTTCGGAAAACTCATGTCTTACTAGTTGAAGGAGGTTGATTGCTCGTGTTACACCTATGACTAACCTACTTTTTCGAAGTGGTGAGCATGTGGCCGATGAGGCTCCAGTTACCTAAACGAGGTTTTCATTTCATGGAGGAGATAGTAACACATCTTTGGATTCTTAATCATCAACGAATAATAATATAAAGATAGATACTTCACTTATTTGGTCTCCTGTGAATAATAATATTCTCGGACGAAATGATTATTAGTGCAAATGGCATAGGGTAGTAGTGTGGCTTCATTTATTGTCTCAAGATCAATACTAGTTGTACACTTTCACTAGACATCAAAGCGAAAGGTACCGAGGGATTGTCTAACCTACATGTTCCTTCTACAAAAATAATAGTATATTAGTTTTATATTATGTTCCAATATTTAGAGGAATACAAGGAGATAGTCTTCAATAAGCTTCATGTCCAGTGGTAGAACCATTCACTAATTTCTTGACAAATGGGATTTTACCTCATTTAAGCTTCATTTTGTTTTCTCTCTTAATTAATGAAGACAATCCACTTAAATAATACCAAATATATTGGCTTTAATAAGAAATCTAATCATTCTTTTATAATTTATTTATATGTTAATGTAATAATTACATGAATAAATTTAGGTTGTGAAAAAAATTGACGAATATAAATCTTGATTCATGGGTAGATGTATCAATAATGCATTGAATTATTGAGCAAGATTGTAATTTTGCATTATATGATGAAGAACGCCAAGGCAAGAAAATATAAGTTACTTTTGGTGACCAATTCAATTTGAAATTGATTTAAGAGGCTTCATATTATGAAATTACGTTCAATATGCTAGATGCAATATACCTAAAATGATTGGAGAATTCCGTGGAACAGATGATAAGTACAAGACTTGAAAAGAACATAATTTAATGCATTATTATTATTGGCATGCCTACTGATGAATTTACATTAATGTCTATTGATGAATTTACATTAACATTTAAATAATTCTTTTTTAAAAAATTAAAATTAAAATAAGTTAAAATCAATAGAAAAATTATTTGAGATATACTAAAATCAAAAAAGGATTTTGTATGTGTTTTTTAAGATCCATACCTATTATGTTATTAATTAATTGAGTAATTTTCATTAAATTTAGATAGAGAAAACAAAAGATAAATAAAATACAATTTCACTTGTCGTTGAGATAGTGGATGGTCATACTATGTGATTTTCTATGGAAACCTCACCTCCTCCTTTACGGAGAGCTCAAACTGCTACGTGGCTGTACAATATTAAGTGTTGGATCCATAGCCAGACCGATTATACTACTGGACTTATATGATCTTCATACTGAAAGCTCTCTCAAAATACAAGTGGGTTTTCAGCCCGGATATTCATAATTCAAACTCACTTTCACCCTACAAAGAGCAAAACCAAACTAATGCACTTCACCTAAAAACTTGAATCTATCTCGTCTTTCTCATATAGAGTTCCGTTTTGAAACCGCATAGACTGCTGTTTCTTTATACACCGCGCTTCATGAGATGATAGAATGTGGGTTAACACGTGTACACCAAATAGGGGGAGCAAATATTTTATTTTTTATTGAGTCATGTTATGAGACATGTTATGTCTGGTTTTAGACCATTCGCATTTATATAAACAAATTAAATGATGGTGACATTGCCTTAAATCTTGTCTTGGCAAGAAATGTAGCCTTCCATCATATAATTGTGGGTGACAAGGATCAAACTTTGCATGCGTATTTAATTGGCTAATGCATGCACTATTCCAACCATGGAAGTTTGAACATTGAAAAGAAATCCCTTAGGAGGACAAGAGACGGAGGATGATGATGATAATCAACAAAGTGCTTGGCAAATATATAGATTATTTATTTAATTATAGTATGTTATATGATATTATTTTATTAATTAAATTTTTATAAAAAGTAAAAAATTACGATTTTATTTTTATTTTTTAAATTTATTAAAAAATAAAATTAATAAAATAATATTATATAGTAAATTATAATAAAAATATATTATAATCTAACCTCTGCGAGATTCAAGAAGATACATGAAGGCACGTGTTTGTAAAAGAGAGTACATTAATACAGAGGGCCCATTATTGTTGGCATAATGATTGTTGTTTTTTCCATCAAGATCTTCTTCATGCCAAAAATCTTGTCGACAAATTTGTTTCCAATAGATGTGTGTTGATGGAGACATGCACCTACTTGCTAAAATTTTCTTCCCTTGTGATGATTCTCGCCATCTTATCTTAAATTACCCTAAAAGCAATGCATGTGCTTCTTTTGCCACAAGAAATTTCACCATCCAACCTCCTTGATGAGAGAAAATATCTATTATTTCAAGAATAGGGTATTCCAAATTAATTAACAACTTAAAAGTCTCAAAAATAGGGACCAAAAGCTGTCTTGTGACTTCTTCATTGGCATAAAATATTATAATAGAATACTCTTAAGCTACTTGAAATTTTTTCCATTGGTAATTGGCTGACCCCACCCCTAAAAATATGGAGACAAAATGGGTCGTACAGAAGATTTTTCCAGATGGGTTTACCAAATTGCTTGCCATAGTTCTTTGTGGCCCTTGGTTTTTAGAAATGATGTAACGTGTTGTGGCCCTTGATTTTTAGAAATGATGTAACGTGTTAAAGAATAATAGTACATATATCATCATCGGGTATAACACTAGTCTATCGGACTTTTTATTAGCGTGGCCCGCGAAGCATGGTCGAGAAATTGGACGCTGGTTTCATCTTTTCGTTACAAGCTTAGTGTAGCCTTAATTGAAAAGCTAAATATTATTATAACGAAAATGAAGTTAGACTTAGAAAAGATTAATTTAGTATCACGTTCGCAAATATTTGTCAAATCAAGATTATTACTCCCTCCGACTCAATTTAAACAAATTGTTTGAATTTGAGTAATAAGAATATGTGCTTGTTTGATTCTCAATATACACAAAAATTATAATTTCATATACCACTAATTTAACACATTGTCTTAAAATAATTTTGTAAGTAAATCCATAATTCTCAATTTGTTCGCAACCCATATATACTCTCCCACCCAACCCGCACCAGCCCTCACTCTCAACTCCCCCCCCTCCCCCCACCCGCCACGAAAACAAAAAAAAAGGATTAAAGGAAAGGAAAAATACAAATCTGTAAATAAAAAAAAATACAATCCCGAGAGTTATCTCATCGAGGGTATAACACAAATTCGAAAGTTGCAGAGATTAGTGTTGAAAAAAAAAAAAAGATATTTAATTTTTGGGACAGAAAAAAGCCTAATAAAGCATTGCTTCATATGTTACCCACGCCCCCTGTTCTTGCCTCAAAGCTAAAGAAAAGCTAGCAGCAATAAGGATTAAAGAATGCAGTGAGTACATTAGATTAGATCTGCAAGGAACTAGACAAAACCAAGAAAACGAAAAAGGAGATGAGATTTTGCAAATTTGTCCACCCCAAGCATGCCATCAGTTGCGTTATTGTTTAACCCCATTTTAAATGTTTCAAGAAAGATAATAGACTTGTAAACTTATTTTTCCCCCTAGGGCATCAAACTGAAAGACACGCAGAACAAGTGACAACGGTCACCTGAGCCAGCAAAATCCTGATACAGTGATATAGACGATGAGCAATGCTATGTTTGGCTGCAAGGAACTCAAGTATTAGAATTACAGTTCTTGAAAAGCCGATGCCACATCCATCAGACCGCTATCCAGAACCAATTCCAAGTCCCAGAATGCTACTGACTACTACTACTACTACTACTACTACTACTACTACTACTACTTAGCATATGAAGATCCAACCTTATGTGAACGCATAAGCTTTGTAAAGAAACATGAAATGGATGTAGAATAAGAGACAAGTTCTTATCTAGTCCTAGTACCCAGAAGTAGCAAGCATGACAATGTAAATACGCAATACAGGTGAAAGTTTCCCGGAAACAAACCTCTTGTTGTTTACGCTGGAATAAGGTTGTCAGTCAACTTATTAATAAGTTGTACATTACAACAAACCTACATTCTTAAGTGAAATGGAGAATAAGCTATGAGTTCATATCTAAATTGCACTTAAGATTTAAAGCAACTTCCTTTCTCACCAAAATGGAAGCATGAAAGGCCCTAGAATTTTGTATCTAAAAGATGTACCCCCAGAAATTAAAGTAAGTAATTCTTACACTATCTTGGTATCATTCAATTAACCTTGCATAAAATCAAGCGTCACTAGATGAGTACAAATTCATATTCTCAAGTACATTCTAATAAAGATAGGGAATACATTTTACGAGACGTACCTTCAATAATTGTTAACTTATTTCCACAAGTGACATCCCAGCATTGCTTGCGAGAAGGCTTGTAACTGTACGTGGGAAATGATTATTTAAATTATGTAATTCATCACAAAGAAGAAATTAGAGAATATAAAATTCAGTAATTACATGAAAATGTTAATACCTTCTAGTTCTGTCCTCAGCCAATCTTGCCCACATATCACTGCTTCTCTAGTATCAGGACCAAGTGAACACCTATGATGGTCAAGCAATCTGCCAGAGTTGCTGAATGCTACCTCTGGTCCAACAGTCGATACAGGAATCCCAAGAACATCGCGAGCCACCATAGATAAGATCGGGTATCGAGGGGTATGAACTTTCCACCAATTTAATATGCTGAAATCATTATTACGCGGAAAGATAGGTTCCTCCAAATACTTGTCTAGATCTGGAGTAATGTTCTGATTTTGTGAAGTTTCCTGTAGGAACTTGTCAAAGCCCTTCAGCTTATCTCGGGCAACATTGCTAGTACCACATAAACTGCCGCCAGATTGAGATGAATCTTGATCAAGGGAAGCTAAGCCCTGCGCGTACTCATTAAAAAG
The DNA here is from genome assembly GCA_963692815.1 of Nyctanthes arbor-tristis. Lineage (NCBI taxonomy): Eukaryota > Viridiplantae > Streptophyta > Magnoliopsida > Lamiales > Oleaceae > Nyctanthes > Nyctanthes arbor-tristis. The sequence goes on along the minus strand of CAVNYN010218060.1, from coordinate 19,118 downwards.
TCCCCTAATACCATCTAAGACTTCATTGATGCGGACTGAAGCTTCACTACCATAAATTTGTTGATAATAATACTCAACCAACTTCATTTTGAATCGAGGATCCAAGATTGCAGCTATAGCTAAAGTCAAACTGCACTTGCTCCAATACTTGTCAAATTTGTTCTTTATCTTCATGGCCACAGAACTAAGAAAGTCATCCGGGGTCTTACACCATTCAATAAACTTAATATGCATATCACAAATCTCCGAAAAATATACATTGGCAGTCAATTGTTTGTTTCCTACAAAAACATTGGTAAACTCAACAAAAAGTTTCATGTAGAGATCGGAGAACTTGCTAGTTCCCACTCAGTATCTGATAAAGCCGTTGTGTAGGTAGGATCATTCTCTTGCAGAAGAGAAAAGGCACTTCTAGATTCTAATGCTACTTCAAGCATTGTATACGTAGAATTCCATTGCATCAGACAGTCAAGAGTTAAATGCCTCTCACAGTTAACTCCAACTTGTAGACCAAGTTCATAGAATTTTCCTTGGATTTCATGTGAACTTTTAACATGCCTTATACTTTCTCGAACCTTATGAATCACATCTCGAAATTCTTCCATGATCTCTTGTGCTGTAGACATCAAAAGGTGTGTCACACAGCGCACATCAAATAACTCACCATTTTTCAAAAGACGCCTATTTTGAGATAGCCATTCCTTGATCTTGAATATCATAACCTCATAGGCAGAACAAGCATCAAATGTCATAGAAAACAACTTGGAGTCAATAGCCCAATCCGTCAAACTTTTAATAACAACTTCGGAAAGTGTGTCATCATTATGAGATGGGTTTAGCGTTAAGAAGTTAAGCATCTTCTTCTGCAGCCTCCACTCCATATCGATGTAGTAGGCTATAAGACATATATACTCGGAACCCTCGGGTGAATGCCACATATCGACCGTAAGGTTGATTCTACCCTGAAAATGATGCATTGCCTCATATATCTTCTGTTTCTCCTTCTCGTAGATGGTTACACAGTCAAGTTCAATGGCACTATTATTTACTACTTCAAACAAGGGCTGCAGGTTCTTTATGAATATCTTGAATCCAACATGCTCCACCATGCCCAGGGGGTAACCATGTATTATAATCATTCGGGCAAGATCCAGTCGGCTACGCTCTTGATCAAATTTAGAAATTCCTAGATTGATAGCCTGATTGCCTTCTTTCTTGAGCTCCCGATCAGACCTATAAGGTATGGGGCTAATAATTTCATCTTTTATTTTCACTTCTTCATAGCTGAGAGGTGTTAGAGCAAGAGTACTTTGACCAAGACTACTTTCTTTTCTCTTCTTCTTTGAAGAAAGTATTTGAGAAACATCATAATTTGATCTCTTCAGACACCGTACCAAATGATTCCTTAGATGGGTTGTACCGCTATTACTAGATCCACTTAGTTTCTTTTTGCAATGGATACAAACAGCATAGCATGTATCAGCCTTTTTAACTCTCTCAAAGTGATTCCAAACCACAGAAGTTAACCTCTTTGGTTTCTTGGCAGATATCTCATCTGATATTTCCATTTCATTGGACTTAATCCCAGACGACTATCTGCATTAGGAAATGCCGAATATCAGAAGTTAGAATGAAGCACCTTTGAAACAACAGGAAAGCACTAAAATACAAGCCCAACTTAGAGAGCAAACCACAATAATTAACTTGTAATAAATACTCAAATGGAATATCACAGAATATCAACAACTTCGATTGGTTATTTTCGTATGGCAAGGACTCAAATTCCATAGACGGCAGGTACGCATCATAAAATAAGATGAATTAAAAGATATAATGATTAGGGATAGCCAACTCAACTACACAAGTCCTTATGCTCAATGAAATCTTCACAAATAATGAACTACGGAAACAGATCAACCAATCTTAGAATTCACAAATCAGGGTCAATAAACCTGATATTGATCTCTAAAAGAATGAAGTGTCATACATTTTTGTTGAACTTTACCATGGACGTGAAGGGACCAAAGACACAACAAAAGCGCAAGAAACTAGAAGACTGAGTTTGATTACTGACTTAACAATCCGTAATTCAATTGATGACCTCTATAAGAACCAAACTATATAATTATTTATAAACAAAATAAAAATAAAAATCTAAAAATCAACCATTTCTATACTTGCAATTAAACACAGACACTTCCGGGATAACTCCACTCAAAAGGTCAACAAAGAAACATGCAAATTAGAAAAGTAAAGACGAACGCTCTATATTAGAAAAAATAGAAAAATTAAGCTTAGAAATTAGATAAAAATAAAGCTAATTGAGCAGAATCAAGCATAAAATGACAGAAATTCGAGCCTGAGAGTGAATATTCTGTCGGGGATTGACTTTACGGAGAGAGTCCGATCAGAAGATCCGATTAAGAATTACGGGGGCAGTTAGATGGTTCAGAACTGCAGGTCATGGATATGAAACCGAACCTAGTCTGGGTGGGCATAAAAGGAGGCGGGTCGGGTTACAGTTTGGTTTTATTCTGAAGTACATGTCGCATATTTCGGGCGCTCGGTTTAGAGGCTAGGTGCGGACCCCGCCTGGTTCGAGTTAGGCTTGGGGTTTCGGATCTGGTTCGAATTCGGGTTTGATACAACGGTGCAAGCGGTCTTTTTTTTTAAAAAAAAAAAAAAATTCCCGTCTTTTTGTTGCCTTTTTTAACTGTTTAGGGTTGTTGCGAAAGAGGACCTTTATTTTTTATTTTGACAATTCCGTCCTCAAATGTTTTGCTGTCCAATTAAATAATTCTAGTATTTGGACAAAAAAAGAGACAGAGTGTGACAAAAATGATAAGTGACCCATGTAATTATCATTGATATAAAGGTAATATGACGTATTGAAAAATAAAACGTTATCATGTGCCAATTTTATTTAAATTTTTGTATCCATTTTTGTTCCAATAGTACTCCTCTCTCTAATTAGTCCTTCCATCCCATGTATTTCACTATCCTAACACTTGGGGCAAGCATTATACAATTTTTTGAAATCCTAGAAGTCCCATCAACATTCAGAGTCCCTTTCAAAAACTTTCTAAAAGTTTTATTAAAAAACTTTCCATCACATATAATACACATGGATACATACCATGTGAATTTGAATTATACATGGCTTTAATTTAAAATATATAATGTAAGCCACATGGGCAATGGTGGAGCCAGCCCGAAGAGAGGGGGGAGCCGGAATGTAAACTCAAAAAAATCATATATAAGTATTAATTTTTGAAAACATAAAAAAAAACTCAAGTGCATTATAAATGGTGTTCAACAACTCAAAACTTAGTACATTGAGCTAAAACGTAAACTAAACTCGACGATATTTTTTACTTTAGTAAATTCTTAATAAGAGAATCAATATCTATTTTGCGTTTACATGAGTGATTTATTTTCCATAAGATAATTCATTTGCTAATATTGAAAAACAATAACAATCCATTTTGCAAAATTTCTATTTTTCTACCCCAAAACTCATAATTTCCTTTTACAAAGTATAATCTACATTCCACACTATCTATAATTTATATGAGTTTCAAGTTTCAACAATTATTTCCAGCAAGATAGAAGCACTTTTGCTGACAATATCCATCACTTAAATTAATTAAAGAAACACTAAATAAGTTAACAAGTTTCAACAATTACTTAAATCATAATTTTTCTTCAATTCAACCAACATAAACCAATTAGGCAATTACGTTATGTCATTATCTAAAATTTATATTCTAAATTATATCAAGTCATGATGGTTTCTTACCTATGATCATTAGACTAGACAATACTTCCTCAACATAAAACATAATCACTTTTTCAATATTTTCATTTATGATGCCATCATACTGAAGTTGTCTTCCAACAGGGCATTAAATATTGCAAATTTTGTTGTTTTATCATGAGGAATTTTGAAAGACGCAACGGGATTTCCTTGCCTGAAGTTTCTTCCTTCCAATATCTAGTAGAAATAGAGAGATTTTCTTAAAAGTAGATAAGTCAAGTTTGAACAAATAAGCATGCTTTTATTGTCTTTATAGAATAATAATAGTAGTCTCAATCTTAGAGAATAATAGAAACACAATAACTTTGGGGCTAGGGCAAAATTGTTTTTTGTCTTAAAAATAAAAACAATTCCCCCACATGTTCTAGCATAACTTAGTGCAAATTCAATTTAAGAATTAGGCAAGAATTTACCTAGAGGAAGAAGATGTCTAGAAGAGGAGAAACCAACCAGCAACCGCTGCCCTTCCCGCCTACTTCTAGCCGTTGTCGGACCGCCGTTCACAGCCACTGCAGCTCGAATTTGAGGGATGATTTGATTCTTGACGAGGGTAACTGGGTAAAGAGGTCGACTATCTATTGAGAGGAGTGAAATCGAGGAGGAGAACTGGATGACAACATTCTGATTTTTATTTTTGAAGCTTTTGTTTCTTATTTGGGTCGAAATTTCTTGCCCCTTGAGCCCAAGTCATTGTCCCCCGAGTCCAACTTCATATAAGCCGAGCCCAAAGCTTAAAAAATTTTTTTTTTTTAGTTTTACTTGGTAATGGGCCGAAAGAGGAGTGGGCTGGGCCCCAGTATGGCCCCCTTTTGTCTCGGCCATTGCACATAAGTGAGAAGTTTTTTAATAAAACTTTCGTGAAATACTTGAAAATTTTTCATATATTCTTATCATCAATTAAGTACATAGAAACAAATCCAAACATCCTAAACAAGTACCAACCTATGACGTAACCTAAACCACCCCAAAGAGCCACGACGGGCAATTAAGAGCATACAGAAAAAGCAAAATCATGCATCAACATGGGAAAAAAACTCAGGGCATGGCTTTTTCTTTATAACTTTGCTTATTCATTATACACTGTTTGACAAGTGGCTTATAAATGTTAAATGTCACCATTTTATTAGCCTTGATTATTTATTTTTTAAAAAGTCTTCCTAAGGTGTTTACAAAATAATAATAAAAATAATAATAACCATTGAAATTGGAATAATACCATGTCACAGTGTGTAAACTATGAATTAGCTGTTAAACACATTGTAAACTTTAATATCTATATTTTCATAAAACATTTGTTAGTCATGTTTTGTGAATTAATTTTTCACGTACGTGTTGCATGGCCAAATTTTAGTGATAAAGTATAATGTAATATCGATTGGTCATCGATTTAAGCAATGGGTTATTGTTATATAAATTTATAAACACACAAGGTCATTAGATCAATGGTTTAACTGTCAAGTCATCATCTAACCGGTGGGTTATTGTTAATCTATAAATCTAAATGAAAAGACTTTATAGGAAAATAAACGAAATAAACTATATATAAAAATTTTAACATATAGAACACTTTAATTTTGCGGTTTATAAAACATGTTAGAAGTAGGTCACGATTTCAAATTTTACATGACTTGAACTTTCAAAAAAAAAAATTCAAACTTTATGTTGGTACATGGGACAAGTTACCGGGTCACTCAAAACCCACAGATTGTCCAAATCTTCAACTCGGCCATTGTGGCCTGCATCAATCATGTTACCTCACTCGGCTCACCAACTAGCTCGCCAGGTTTTCGTGTCAAATTTTAAAACCATGCATGGCTATTGATGCCAATTAGTAACCAGTCACAGTATGAGAAAAGAAAAAATGATAAATAAAAAATGATAATAAAATTAGTGAGTGATTATAGAAAAAAGAAATAAATAAATAATAAATAAATAAAAAGAAAAGGTACCATGATGAATAACGAAAAAATAAAAAGGGATAATAAAAATAGTGGGTGGTTGTATGAAAAATAAAAAAATAAATAAAAAGAAAAATGATAAGAAAAGGAAAAAAAATTAGTGGGTGATTACACGAGAAAATAGATAAATAAAAAATGAGTGGTTATAGGGGGAATGGAAAAAATAAATAAATAAAAAAGAGATTCTGGAACCTTGTTTAGGCGGAAAAAATATTTCAGAATCCTAGTTACTTTTATAGATATATATATATACACACACACGCACACACAAATTTTTTCTTTTTTTTTTAGAGATAGATTGTAACGTAACGTCACGTCACGTCAGATCATTGGTTTAAACCAATGGATTGATGTTTATTAATTTATAAATATATAAACATATTAGTTACTGGGTCACCAGTTTAACCACCGAGTCATCGGTTTAACCAGTATATTATTGTTAATTTACAAATTTAAATAAAAAACTTTGTAGGAATACATAATACACATATTATAAATATTATCTAATGTATTTTAAAACATAATATATAATAGTTTGACCGTTTATATAACATATCAGAAACAAAAAGTCATGTGTTCAAACTGTGCGACTTGAATTTTCTAAACAAATTTGTCAAATTTACAACCGACGGGCTGAAACACAGGCTGAGTTACTTGGTCATTCAAATCGCTGGGTTGTTCGGGTCTCCAACAGGGCCAGTACAGTCTAGTATAATCATTACATTCCACCCAACCCACCATCAAGTTCGTCGGGCTTTCTGGTTTAGATTTTAGAACAATGCAAGGCCATTGACAAAAAACTATAAATTGGTAAGTAGATACATTAGGAAAAAGGGAAAAATGATAAATAAGAAAAATGAAAATAAAATTAGCGGGTGGTTATTGAAAGAAAAAAAGAAAAATTTAACTAAAAAGAAAAAAAAGATAAAAAAGGAAAATTAGTGGGTGGTTACATAGTAGGAAGAAATTAGTGGATGGTTATATAGTAGCAACAAAGAAAAAATGATAAATAAAAAAGACAATAAAATTAGTGGGTGGTTATAGAAATAAATAAATAAATAAAGGGGATTAAATTAGTGGGTGCTCACATAATTGGAAAAATGAAAAAAAGGATAAATAAAAATAATATATTAAAATTAGCAGGTGGTTATAATAGGAAAGAAAATTGCCTCGAGATAGACTTTTAATTGGTAAACAACCTGATCAGGGCAATTTAGCTACACATAATGGAAATGATATTGTTGATGTTTAGATGGCTATTCATGATGAATCTGCTATAAATCAAGTGTCTAGATTGTCTAAAGGTGATAGATGATTATTTGAGTCTGGGTGCACTTGCCATATGACTCCTAATACGTTGCTATTTAATACTTATTCTAAAGTTGATGATGGAATGATTGTTATGGCTAACAATATTGTTTCTAAAGTTGCTGGAATTGGTGATATTTGTCTGAAATTTGACTCTGGTTTTGTGTACACTTTTAAGAATGTGAGACATGTGTATGATCTAAATAAGAATTTGCTATCCATTCCTGATCTTGAAATTGAGGGTTTTGAGCAGCAGTGGGGGAATGGTATGGATGTTATGTGGAAAAACAAACTAGTCTTTACTGCTTTAAGAATAAACAGATTGTATGGCTGTAAAGCTGAATCTTTGTTTGATTCTTCTGCCTCCTCTATATTTAATAACTGAGACATGACTGTTTTATGGCATAAAAGACTTGCACATATAAGTTCTAAGAGTTTGCAAATTTTGTATAAAAATAGCTATTTTGGAGAAGACAAAATTTCAAAACTATCTTTTTGTGAAGACTGTGTTTTTGGAAAACAACATAGAGGGAAGTTTTCAAAAAGTGTTCAAAGAGCTTCTTCTGTGTTGGAGTATATCTGCAATGATCTGTGGGGTCCTACTTGTGCTCCAACCATTGGTGGCAGCGCCTATTTTCTTTTAATAATTGATGATTGTTCTAGAAAAGTTTGGATTTTTCTACTTAAAAATAAATCTAAACTTTTCAAAAGTTTAAAGAGTGGAAAACTTTAGTTGAAAATCAATTTGAAAAGAAAATTAAGTGTTTAAGGACCGACAATGGTTTGGAATTTTGTAATAAACCTTTTGATATTTTTGCAAACTAAATGGTATTAAAAGACATAAAACAGTCTCACACACCCCTCAACAAAATGGTGTTGCTGAAAGGATGAATAGAACTCTTTTTGAGAGAGTCGAGTGTACGCTTAAGTCTTCTGGGCTATCTAAGTCATTCTCAGGTGAGGCTTTAATGACTGCTTGTTTTTTGATAAATAGATCCCCCTTCATCTGTTTTAGATGGTAAAACTCCTAAGGAGTTGTGATTTGGTAAACCCACTAGCTACTCATTTCTCAAATTCTTTGGCTGTGCTGCCTGTGCTCACATTAAAGGTGAAAAACTTGAATCTATCTCTCAAAAATGTGTTTTTTTGGGGATACACTGAAAGTGTAAAGGGATATAGGTTGTGGGTGAGAGATCATCCTGGAATTAAGATTGTTACTAGCAGAGATGTTGTCTTTCATGAATCTAATTTTCCATGTCTTACTAACAAAGCTTCAGCAGGTTCTGACCCTAAGGAGTCATATTTGTCTCAAAATGATACTTTCATCAGTTTTGATACTAATAATGGTCAAAACACACCTAGTGAGGTGGAGAGTTCACCTAACAGCTCTGATGATCAAGTCGAATAGCATATACCTAATGATAGCCAGGATCAAAATGAACAACATGAAACTCATTAATAGCATATACCTAATGATAACCAGGATCAAAATGAACAACATGAAACTCATTCCTCTTTGTCTGATTATATGTTAGCTAGAGATAGGGAAAAGAGAGTTTCTAGACCTTCTGTGAGGTTGAATAATTTTGATTATGCTGTCTTGTCTTGTAACGTTTCTGAAGATCTATATGAGTGTGAACCTAATACGTTTGATGAAATTGTATCTAGTAAACAGGCTAAGTCTTAGTAGATTTTTATGAAAGAAGAAATGTCCTTTTTGCATAAAAATAAAACCTGGGTACTTGTTCCTAGACCCACTGATAAATCTATTGTTGATTGTAGATGCATTTTTAAGGTTAAGGAGGGTGATGAGCCTAATACTGTTTAGTTTAAAGCTAGATTAGTGGCAAAAGGTTTCACTCAAAAACATGGAATCGACTATAACGAAATCTTTTCTCCTATTGTTAAATATGTCACTTTGAGAATTATGTTTTCAGTATTGCACACTTTGATTGGGAAATAGAACAATTGGATGTGAAAACTGCCTTTTTGTATGGTGACTTAGATGAAAAGATTTTTATGTCTTAATCCCCTGGTTTTGTTGATTGTAACAGTCCTAATCATGTTTGTTTGTTAAAGAAATCTCTATATGGTTTGAAACAAGCCCCCAGACAGTGGAATAAGAGATTTGATGCCTATATGAAAAAATTGGATTTTTGTAGAAGCACAAATGATAGTTTTCTTTATTTTACATTCAGCAGTGAAGCGCCTGTTTTTCTTCTTCTATATGTAGATGATATGTTGATTATTAGGTCCTCTATTGATGATGTTATCCAGTTGAAAAAGGCTCTTTACTCTGAATTTGATATGAAAGGTATGGGACATGCTACGAAAATCCTTAGAATGAATATCTTTAAAGAGAGGCAAAAATCCGTGCTTGTTTTAAATCAAACCACATATATACAGAAAGTGTTGAAAAGGTTTTCTATGTTGGATGCTAAACCTGCTATAGTTCCCTTGGCTGTACATTTTGTTTTGAGTAAAAGTCAGTGTCCTGTTTCTGTTGAAGACGCTGAATATATGGAAGATGTGCCATATTCTAGTGCTATAGGTTCTGTGATGTATCTCATGGTATGTACTAGACCTGATATTGTTTATTCTGTCAGTACACTAAGTAGGCACATGTCTAACCCTGGTGGTTGAATACTAGGAAACACTTAAATGGTTGTTGAGATATTTGAAACATTCTGTTGATGTTGGCTTGGTGTACAAAAGGTCCACTGAATGAGTGACTCTGAAAGGTTTTATTGATTCCAACTATGCCAGTGATAGAGATAATTGAAAGTCTGTTACCTCTTATGTGTTTACTTTATATAATAGCTATGTTAGCTGGAAGTCTCAGCATCAACATATTGTTGCGTTATCTACTACTGAGTCTGAGTATATTGTTGTGACTGAGGCTATGAAAGAGGCCGTCTGATTGAAAGATCTTCTTGGAGAAATTTAGTTTCCACAAGAAAAGCTAACAGTGTTTTCTGACAGATCAATCTGCTATACAGTTGTGTAAGAACCATGTCTTCCATGACAGGACCAAACATATTAATGTCAAACTCTATGTTATTAGAGACTTGGTATCCAATTGAATTGATCAGTTGGATAAAATCCTTTTACAATTCAATCCAGCTGATATGGGCACTAAGTCTTTGCCCTTGAGTAAGTTTAAGTCATGTTTAGGGTTACGAAACATTGACTCAGGTTAAGAGTTAATTTTCTTTTAATTTCTCTTTATTTCTTGAATTACTGTGTGTTTTTCTCTTTTTGTATTAACTGTTTCTGTTTGTTTGCAGGTGTAATAAAGAGGCAATGATACCTCTATGTTGTGAAAGTTTCCCTATGACTAGAACGCGCAATTGGCTCAGGTGGAGATGTGTAGAGCTTTGCGGCCCAAATTGGTGCTTCAGTCGAACATATTTTGTTAAGCCCAACTTACAGCCCATGAATATTCTCGCGGATCCTAACCGGGTTATGAAATGTGATATGAACCGTTCATTGCCAAGATTGATCCTTCCGTTCATTCTGTGTATTTGAGGTTGTACGCTTCTCAGATTGGGGTTAACTATTTTGTTTTTACACTGCTAAGGTTTTCTGCAACTCTTTCTCTCTTCTCTCTATTTGTGATACGTTTCTTTGCAAGTAGTGATCTTAGGGTTTCGGCTTTGTTACTTCTAGGTGGAGTTAGGGCTTGATTTAGAGAGAACTAGTAGTGAGGATCTAGTATAAATCATTGTCTGAGGTTTGTCTGAGTGACTATTTGTATTCTTAGTTTTGTTTTCGTGGTTCTAGTGTAAGGGAAACCGTATCAACTATAGGTTGAGGCTCAATGGTAAGGAGTAAGGGTTCTAATTAACTTTGGAATTGCGAACCCTCCCAGGGTCCTTCAGGGCCAAAATTTATTCCTCGGTGTTTTGGCTGTTTACTTTCTGTTTCTACCTTAACTTGTTCCTGGTTTGATTTGATCTGTTGTGGTTGGCTGCTCATATCCTAACACAATCAAATTTGAATACTCATCAACGCATGAAAATTTCATTATAATAAACAGGAAAATCAATTAACTTCAATTCAACCTATAAAATAGAAAAACTTCAGAAAACTAAAGATCAATTGCAAGAGGTACATAACTGACAATTTGCAATAGCATATATGCATTTTGCTCTTGCAATTCATGAAGAGGCTAATCCCGGATCTGTAAAAAATTTACTAATCAGATTGCAAAAGCATAAACAGTGTATTAAGGTATTGTGTATTGCTATCACTATAACCAGATCGATCACCCATCACAGCAGTCCACAGCCATATAGGTTATTTTTAATTCATAATAAGTTGATAGATACAAAAATAACGGAGCAGAGGCTAATAGACCAATTACTTTGATCAAGGACTTCTATGGGGAAAATAGAAAAAGAGAGACAATTTGTTCCTACATCAGAGCTTGCATCAAGTAAATGAGCTATTGTAGTTCATTATATTACAACACACATCACCGTGTAGAATCCAGTACAAAACATAAACTACAAAAGTTACACGGAAATTATGGTTCTAATATGAAACAGGAATGCATCACTAAAGAAATGTATTATTCATTAGGTAGTTAGGCAAAAAACGAAAACATTACACTTAGATTGGCAAGGTTTAAACAACATTCCAATATCTGTTACAAAATGAAGCACAGATCAAGCACAACCGTGGCTAGTTAAATGATTATCAAAAATCAAATATTTGGCTAAATGTTTCCCAACTAACCATCTAAAAAATTCCTACAATTTACAACCCACAATTCAAATGTATAAATAACTAAAATGGTAACTTGTATTGCAACCATAATAGTATGTTGCCACCAGTTTTACATAATTCCCAGCAATTGAGAGTCATTTGACTTAAAGTAATAAGAACTTTACGTACTTAAAAGTTATAAAGTCAATGGATACCATAGAGAGGAATAAGAAAAACTATATTATTTAAATTTTCCTTTAATGGTACATCTATAGTATTATGGTCAAATTCTATTACTTGACATTAAGTTGCTAAGAGATAAAAATAAATAAATTAAATCAGTGATATTTGTATAAATTTTAGTAAAAAAGTTAAATATATAATTTATCATGATCAATAACTTGATTTTTTTTCCAACTACAAATCAAGTTAAATATACAGTTTATCAGGATCAATAACTTGAATTATTCCCTCATTTCCAACTACGCATCAGATACTTCACTTTTTCGACTAATAATGTGAAGTAGACAAAGCAAGCAGCTAGATTAAAACGCGTGAGTGGCTTTAATGAAGCCTCAAAAGATCAGAGAGCAAACTATACATAGCTAATGAAGCATAGATCAATATATATAGTTCGCTCTTTGATCTTTAACAAAGTCTTACCAAACCATATTCGCCCCTAATTATAAGCATTTTCCAACCAACCTAAGAAAGTCCAATGCATCATATGCAAACTGCAATATCGAAACTGACTAAAATTCTCTTCTTCATGGAAATTTCTTAAAGAAACACACACAATACACAAACTATATAATCATTTCTATGCAAAACACCAGTGTTTGTCCGTAATATGGATTTTTCCTTCTTCTTTTAGGCTTAGAATCTCCTAGATTTTATCGTAGAGGCCTTTAGAGTTCAAGGTACTCTTTTCAAACCCGTTCTAAATTCAAGCTCAAAAAAATTACACACATAATTCATCTCCTTGAATAATTGGACAAGAAAAAAGTAACAAAAACCAATTTTATGGGAAGCAATATTACTGGAAAAATAAAAATTTTGTCTTGGAAATTCCATCTTCATCTCCATCTTCTTATTCAAAACTGGTGAATTGCAGCGCCATTCCATTAATAACTCTCCATCTACCAGTAAAAGACCAAGAACCGAAGCCACATGCCACTTTTCTCACCTTGAAAAAACCCCAATTTCTCAAGATTAGATGCCTCGGCTATTATCCAATAAGCAACATCACTAGGCAAGACACGCTTTTCTCATTTGAAGAACCACAATTAATTTCTCCATCTCTGCATTCCAGTCAACGGGGTTGCGTGGAGAAGATAGACAAAAATGAAAAATTGAAGCAAGAAGAAGAAGATATTTAGAGAAAGGAAATTGGAGGATTTTCAAACTAATAAAGAGATGAATTGCAAAATGGTTCTACAGGAGAAAAGCAACTGGGAGGTTGGGGGGAAGAGTCAAAGAGAGATAAAAGACGGGAGAGTCTAGCAGAAAAAGCAAAGAGAATTAACAAAAAAGAAAAAGCAAACAAAGGAAGAAAAAAAAAAAAGAAAGGAAAAGACCAAAAAGGGCATTGATTTGGGAGGGAAAATGTGAAGCTTCTAGGAGAAGGCTCAATAGCTTTAGTATAGATTATAGATTATAGATATTATAGATTATAGATTCTAGGTAAAGTAAAGAAATTAAAAGAAGCATCACAATGATTTTTATACAAATTTAAGAACTTATTTGGAATAGCACATCTCGTCCTTTTTTAACATTTTAACTAACTTGAAATAATGAGAGCTTCTGCCATTGGATTAAAAGAAATTACTTAATAACATATGGTAAAATAACAGGGGTGTGACAAGAGTGGTATCGGAGCGACGTTCCAAGGGCTACTATACACATATCTTACTTGTACAAGACATTCTCCGATTGGCTTGCAAGTAAGTGATCAATTACCAAGTTTCATATGTATCTTGATATAGTCCCCTAAGATAAGGTTTATTAGTTATATGATAGATAGAGCTGAAATTGTTTTTGTGATATGGATTTACCTTCTAATTTTAAAGTGTAGATTGTGAACTTAAATAAGAAATAACCTTGCTATGTAGTAGAAGAAAGCGCACAAAGAATGAAGATAAGTTGTTAAGTCATGGAAAGCTTGGCCAAGGCAAGAAAAATAAGAGAGAAAATAGTGGTTTTTAATTTGATTTCAAGTATTGAGGTTACCTTCAAAGATGTTTTATGGCCCATATCTATGTTGGGTTATGCTTTGGAATTAAAATAATCACAAGAAAAAGGGGTTAAAAGGGGACAAAAAATTCAAAGAAGAAATTTTAGCACCGATGCGGGCACCCCGTTTTCGCGGTGCGGCCACACCGTGTTTTCTGCCATAGGCAGAAGGCCATGTGGCCCGTGGGTGCGGGCGCCCTGCTCCTATAGTGCACCCACCCTGCAATTTCTGATTTTGGGGACAGCCTCTATGCGGTTGCATGGATTAATCATGCGGCCGCATAGCCCCCTCAAATCTAGATTTTTTCGAAAATTGCACCAACATCCCCAAAATTCCTGTTTTCTTCCATATTAGTTAGAAATTTTTAATTTATGACTCTTAAGCCTTAAATTCTATCTCTTTTGTAAAATGGATCCCCATTTTAAATTAAAAATATTTTTGGCTATTTTACCTCAACTCAAACCTAATCTTTAATGTACCTTTTATTTGAATTTGATATATAAAATTTTTGTATCAATTTCATTATTAGTCTTTAGAATTTTTGTCTTTAAGCGTATAGCAATATGTAAAATATACTTTGATTTGCATCATTCACTATTATGTAATCAATAAAATTTTCCATTTTGACCAATTCATTAAAGCATAAATTTTGGAGAAAATTTTATTTTGTACTTTTTTAAGTCTCAAACTCCATTTTTATATATAATTTCCTCCTATTTGGATTAAAGAAGTTTCATTTGGCTATTTTTTGTTAAAATTAAATTTTAATATTTCTTGAAATGAATCCATAAACTGTGACATTAATTTGATCATTGATTTGTAATCTCCATGAGCCTTCGACTACATAATAAAGTCTATTTGTACATGAACTAAGTTTTGATTTTTGCACATTTCGTTATTAAAATGATTAGATTTCCCCACTCTTGATAAATTTTTTAAAGTATAATTTTGGAAAATTAATAGATGAATAGCCTACCCTATGAAGCATTATATATGTTTGACCAATGTAATTGACTAACAATTAAATTGTTAAATAGTCTATAATGCTAGATTTTAAACCACCCTTTAAATTCGTAACAGGCATTAAAATATGTCTCGGGACTAGAGTACCAAGCAGACCATAGAATGATTGACTAAACTTGTAAGTCAACAAGCCCGTCAAATCGATCAATTACTCTAATAAAACTCAAATGGCGAATCATCTCAAAACAAAGATGATAAAAATGACGCAATAGAATGATTATGTTGCCTCAAGCCCTCTATTTTTAAAGAAGCAAAACATCCAATAGAAGCGGAAAAATAGGTACAGACAATTGAAAGGATGTTCGTCTACACTCATGTTCCGAATCAAAAAAAGGTAAACTGGGCTACTTTTATGTTGAGAGGCAGCGGGGGCTATTGGTGGGATACCTTAATAAGTATGGGATAAAACAAAGAAATGACTTGGGAATAATTTCACGAGAAATTCCGTACCAAGTATTTTTCCACTACTTCCAGAAACCAGAAGCTAAATAAATTCTTCCATCTTAAGCAAAATCAAATGACGGTGTTAGACTATGTTCAAAGGTTTGAGGAATTATCCAGATTTGCTACTCATATGTTGGGGACAACAAAATTAAAAGTAAATCGATTTATCGAAGGTTTGAAGTCCGACTTGGCCAGAGATGTACCGATGTCAGGAATTCAGGGATTAAACTTTGCTGTTGTTATGGATCAGGCACTGCTTGCAGAGCAGACTAAAGGAAAAATCCTTCAGGCTAGAGAGAGTCGAGCTCGCTATTCCCAAGGTTCAAATAGCAATCAAAAATGGAATTCTTCGGGAAAAAATGGAAATAGAGAGAATAAAAGGCCATATGGAAATACAAAAGACCAAGCCAATAATAATAAATCAAAGACTCAAGGAGAAACAATGAGGAATAATTTACAATGGTCCTCGACATACACCAAGATGCATCCCGGCCCGTGATGAAAAGAATTGGGGCTACGTTATGGATGCGGCACGAAAGGGCATATGGTTAAAGACTGCCCAACGAATCTAAAGCCCAATAATTCTATAGAAAGAGTGTTTACTATGGTCCAGTAGGAAGCCACTACTAGCAACGATGTTATTACATGTACGACCTTTATTCATGGTAGACCTGTATGCACTTTATTTGACTCCGATGCTATACATTCATTCATTTCTTACAACGTTGCTCGAGATGTAAATTTTGAAAAACTTCCAATGTCTTTAGAAATGAATGTTGCTTCTAAGCCAACATGCATGTTCGTGTTTCTACTTGCAGCTTGCATATGGCCGTATTTTCCATTTGAACGCCCATCCATTTTGCAGGTTGGAGATAAAGTTCAGAAGGGGCAGGTTGGTGAACGGCAAACTAATATTGATTTGCAACCACAAAGTGTGTTGTGGATTATCCCGTGGAAGCAAGAATTCTATGTTGCACAGATGATCTATTTTGTTTAAGTTGTAATGCATTAGTTTGATTGGTGTGGAACTCTTATGTAAACATTAAAGTAGAAATGGATTTGTTAACGGGTCTTGAGTTTAATTGGTGTGGAACTCTTATGTCAACATTTGTTAACGGGTCTTGAGTTTAATTGGTGTGGAACTCTTATGTAAACATTGAAGTAGAAGTGATTTGTTAACCGGTCTTGAGTTTGATTGGTGCGGATTTGTTACATGTATGGCTTTGTACTAGTAAGACATTTCTTCGTCCTTGGTTATTTTTTGGTTAACTTATATATTAGGCATTTAGTGGTCTTTCAAAGTTGGATAAGGATTTAGTGGTCTTTACAGGTTGTATTGAGGATTTAGTCACATTGCCAATAAATCAAGTTTTGGTAGTTTATGTGTTGAATTAGCTCCTCTTTTAATTTGTAACATGTCAAATATTGCTCGAAAAATGACGGCCCAAAAAGAAAAAATGAAAATGCCTTTACATTGCAGGAGTGCATATCAAATACTAACATTAGCTAACAAAATGAAAGTGCAAATACAATACCAAGACTAGAAATTGACTAACCTTGTGAATACATTCACACAAACTCCAAATTAGATTAAGGCTACATCAATATTGAAAGAGTCTCAAAAATAGTAAAGGCTACATCAATGTTCACGATGATATGTTTAAAATACATGGCTAAGTACGAGTCAGCTCGTAAATGTTTAAAGAAAACACAACATTAGCAGAAACTCCTGTAATTTTTTTTACATTTGTCAGTGTTCTTGCTTGTTTTTCCTATATGGAATCATCATGTTCAACTTAATCTTGCTGCCCTCGCCATATATGGTTATAAGCCATCGTTGTATGCCTATGTTGCACTTTGGGCACCTCTTCTTTTTGAGGACAGTCACGCAAGAAATGATTCATACTTCAATAGCTAGGCAAATATTGTAGTTCATCAGCATTTTCCCTTCTACAATTATAGGACAACAAATCTTTTGATTAGCACAATATCATAAGATGCTTGAGTGAAGTTATATTCTTCTCTCTATTCTACACACAAATTTAACCAACAGTGTGTATCATCCTTGTAAATTTACTCATTCAAATTCACTATGTTCAAACAACATATGCATCATGAATTAACTATGTCTATCTAAGGTAAGTCTTCAATTTAAATGGGGTGAAATACATATAATCATTGCATTGATTCACATAAGCATTTCATCAATCATTGTTTGTGAATACTTATCCCACATTAACCCTTTTCTTTTAGTTCCTCCCATCTCCACTTAAGTTCCTAAACATCCAAATCATATTTTCTAAACCTTGTACATAATTTTCAATAATATCAAGAGGATTATTACCCAAAATAAACTTAAAAGGATCATTCCTAAGATTACATCACACCAAAAAAGATAGATTAAACAATAAAAGAATAGGATAATTTATTATCCTAATATTCTCTACTGATGTGGAATGCTTTTTAAAATATTGCCATTAAGTCTAACAATCAAAATTGCATTATGAGTTCAGAAGGAATATTAAAAATCATGACAAGAGGATAACTTGAACTAACAAGAACCTAATTAGCCAAAAATAAACATACAAGAAGATTTAAATCTGTAGATTCATTACTGGGAATCAAATAAACTCTAATTTTACAATATTGCAACTACAATTATTAACTAAATTCCTACTTTTAAATTCTTCGTCTTTCCATTTTTCAGCTCCCCAAATCATCACTAGAACCATGTGCATACTTTCACACAAATAGATACTTTACAAATTTCTGAATAAACTAAGAATTGATGAAAATCATAAATCAATAATTTCGCATACTTCTCCAGAAAAACGAATGCTTTTATTTCGCCGGAAGAACAAAAATTGAACATCGAATACAATCATAGACAAACATTGGCAAATAGCATATCTATACACAACCACCAAACAACTTCAATAAGATCAATTAATTTTTCTGATGCAACAAGAAGAAGCTCAAAGAAATAAAGTAAAATGACAAAATATGAGGAAAATAATTGACTTCAAGAAAGGAACGACGATGGCTTCCAATAAAATTAAAAATTCTTTGCTCATCTACAATGAAGAATAACTTTTCTTTCACCTCTTAAAACCTAGACTAGACACTAGCAATTCCATACTACCGTTGCTTCCACCATCTGCAAACGCCCTTTCCGTCCGTTTTCGATTATTTCACCCCAGGAAGAACCCTTGTCTCTTCTCTCAGAGACGGAAATGCAGGGATGAGGTTTGGTGAAAAAAGAATGTAATTTCCAACATAAGTAAAGGGTATTTTGGTCATTCTACTAGTTCAGATAACTCACCGGAAGATGCGGGACAGGTAGCATTTTTCAAAACTAAATACATGGCACTCAAATAAAAAAAGTGGTTTTTAATTGCCAATTTTTCTAGAAAAAGGACGTTCTCTCCTCATATGGAGAGAACTGCAGCCATGGCGCTGAGATGGCAACCAACGCAGCCTACTTTCCATTTTGATGCAGAATTTAGCTGGCCCACAATTTAAATTTTAAAGCACAAAATTCAATTAAACCATTACCCATCCACCCCATCCGAAAACTCACTATGACTCCCATTTCCAATTTCTGTGTCTCCCTCCAGTCCCTAGA